>JAKSZT010054094.1:1432107-1447543 GCA_026826555.1 Tolypeutes matacus | reverse complement strand
TCTGGCCCCACCATTGAGGAGGTGGATTAGGGGCCCTTTCTGTGTTTGCCAGTGTTGGTCTTGAAGGCGATTGATTGCACCTTAGGAACCTAGGATTGCCTTATATTTCCTACTCCCTCAACTTCCTTTGTTGGTTGTAACATGCTGGACTCTTCCCCCCACCCCCCAGTGTTTAAATGTAAAGATGAATTTATACTACCATTTTCCTTTTTGTAATACTCATAGAGAAACTCAGGACAGTTTTTTCTGTTGGTTATTTCAAAGTAAATAAACATCCAAACAATTGGTGTGATGACTGCCTTTGTGTTGTGTTTGTGGGCAAAAGGGATTGTTGGGTTGTCATTCTCACAGGGTCCAATATTGAGTGGCAGATTGCCGCTAAGTAAGGTCAGCAATCTTGGCAAGCTTTTCTAGAATGATCCATAATCCATTTGCCTGAGGGGAATGGTATCCTTGGGAGGATAAAAGCAGCTGTTTATTCTGGGTGGGTTGGGTCTATGGGCCTAGAGAAAATTAAGGGCTCCTGGCAGGGTTGCCTCAAGGTGGGTGAGGGGCCACACCTGTATCAGGGTTTCCTTAGAAGGGGTTGGGGGAGGGGAGACTCCTGGGCAAGCAGGCAGAAAGGTGAGGCAATTAGGTGGGAGGGGCATAACATGGCACTCTGTCTGGCTGTGAACCTACGGAATAAGTATTGCCAAAGTTCCATGGGCACTTAAGGTTAAAAAATGAAGCAGGCCTCTCCATATAGTAAAAGAGTAACAGATTATTAGGTAACTTACAGACCAGAAAGCTGGTCTTGGGGTGGCCACAGGACATTTAGATTAGTGCTCCATGTTGTTGGGTGGGTTAGAGGGGTTATACGGGCAAGAACAAGGAAGGCACAGAAAGCTGTGGTGTTTAGGAATGTATATTTGCACTTAACATCCAGTTATCTAGGAATTTATGGCTTCTCTGATTTATGGCCTCACACGCCACTCCTTAAAAAACCCACCCTTAAATTCTATACACCCCTCTTCTGCGAATATCCCTGAGCGGTAATTGAAGGACACATCTGGATGTTTCAGGACGATATACTAATACCCATAGCTGCTGTAGTCAAGGGAAAATTAGTAGAGCAGACCTCCAGCCCCCTCCCTTCTGTTAGGTCAAAAGGTTAGTGTGGAGAGCAGATGTGGTTCAAGCAGTTTAGCTTCTGCTTCCCACATGGGCAGCCCTGGGTTTGGTCCCTGGTGCCTCCTAAACAAACAAACAAAACAACAAGCAAACAAAGGAACAAACCAACTCGGAAGCCGATGTGGCTCAGTTGTTGAGCGCTAGCTTCCCACATATGAGGTCCCAGATTCAATCCCCGGCCCCCGTACCTCAAAAAAAAAAAAAAAAAAAAAAAGTTTAGTGCGTTAGCCTGTGCACAAGCACTTTTGGGTCAAGTACAAGTGTCTTTGACCCATCCACTTATTGGCAAAAACGTCTGCAGAATTATCGGCAAAGTCATTGTTATAGGCTCAGTTTGCATAAGAGCAAGATTTACTGCCAACAGTTGCTTTTCAATAGGACTATGTAATTGCTCTGTTCCTTTCCAAAGCTGGGACCAGAACCCGAGTCTACTCTTCCCATTTTGTTTTGCCACAGGCCCTACCTGAGCCCTTCTGAGTAGCTGGCAACATCCAATTCACAAGCTTGCCCTGCTACTAAAGTACCTAGAGCAGGGGTTCTTAACCTTTTTTTTTTTTTTCCTGTGGACCCTTTTGCCAGTCAAGTGAAAACCACGGACCCCTTACTAAGCCCGTACTATACTGTGTACTATTATTTTTTAAAGATTTATTTATTTATTTATTTATTTATTTATTTATTCCCCTCCCCCCTGTTGCTTTGCACTTGCTGTCTGCTCTCTGTGTCCATTCACTGTGTGTTCTTCTGTGTCTGCTTGTCTTCTCTTTAGGCAGCACTGGCAACTGATCCTGGGACCTTCCAGAGTGGGAGAGAGGTGCTCAATCTCTTTGTGCCATCTCAGCTCCCTGGTCTGCTGTGTCTCTTATTGTCTCTCCTCTGTGTCTCTTTTTATTGCATCATCTTGCACCAGCTCTCTGCTCTGGCCAGCTCACCACATGGACCAGCTTGCCTTTACCAGGAGGTGACGTGAACCCTGGACCTCCTATATGGTAGATGGGAGCCCAATCGCTTGTCTCACATCCCCTTCCCGCATGTGTTATTTAATAAATATTTCAATCCACACCAACACGTCCCCACAAGAATAATGTGTTTTTGAATATCAATTCAAGCTCACAGACCCCTTGTTAAGAACCCCTGACCTAGAGAATGGATGTTTTGCAGCTATTTTCGCTTCTTGGAATGCTCTCTTGGCCTCGGTGTCCCCCTTTTTTGTCAATCTATATAATGGTTTGAGCTAGGTAGGATATAAAGGGTTTCCAGTAATCTAAAATATAAAGGTTTACAATTCTTTTACAATGCGGGGAGTTAGAAACATTTGTACTTTATCCGTGGTCGCTGCTGGAATGATCTTTGTCTTTCCTGACCAAACCGCCCCTAGGAATTTTACAGACTGCCCAGGCCTCTTGGCATCATTGATGGCCATCCTTGGTTTGTTAGAAGGCGCTGTAGAGGCGGGTTTGCCATTTCTAGAGATGTAAGACTATCAGAAGTAAGCTTGATATCCTCAATATAGTAGAACACAGCAATATTTGGCAGCTTTTCCCATCTTGCTAGATCAGCTGCCATGGTTCTGTGACAGATGGTGGGGCTATATAGGTACGTGTGTGCAGAACCTGGAAAGTCCACTGCTACCCTCCCCAGGCAAAAGCAAATTGATCTTGGCTATCCTCAGCTAGTGGGATACTGAAAAAGACATTAGCTTTTTTCCAAAGAATGGAACTCTCCTAAATGGGCTGGTTATAGAGAAGCATTGCAATAGTAGGCACTGCTGTGTGAATTCTCGATAATCAACTGTCATTCTCTGACTACCATCAGGCTTTTCATGGGCCATACAGGACTATTAAACGGGCTCTGTGCTGGTTGTAGGATCCCCACTCTGGCCAGTTCTTGTAACATCTTACTGATTTCAGCAGGTCCACCTGGGAGGTGATGTTGTTTGGTGTGGGTGACTCTCCTGGGTGGGGGCAGGTGCACTGGGAAGTGACAAGCAGTACCCTGTATAATTGATTTCACCGTTTGGATTTGAAGGCAAAATTCACCCATGGTCATGGTACGGTCTAGGTCTTATAACATACTCATCTCTAAAATATATTTGGGAATGGGAGAAATATATAAAATATACATTTGGAGGTGAGCCACCCAATTTGCAATGTTAGGGTAGTTTGCACTACTTGTATGACTTTTCCCCCCATACCATCTATCACATTTATGGACCCCTTAAATCTCTGAGGACTCCCATAGACGAGTGTATACTCTGCTCCAGTACAGTAAGGGCTACAATGTGTAGTCAGTTGGAGACCAGGGGATAAGTATCTCTACGTGAGACCTCCTATCACCTGCTGTTGCCTGTATTTACAGGTGACTGTGGCCCGACCCTTAGTGCCCAGGGGAAAAGGGATATTCACCCCCCTCATACCAGACTTACTTTCCTTAGGGGGTGCTGTGGGAGAGAAAACCAGGGGCAGATTTAGACGTAGGCAGAGGTCGATATTTTTTGTTGTTAGGCAGCTTTGTCAGAGTCCTATGAATACAGCATTAGGTTATCTGGTTTTCCTATTGGGGTGCCTTCATTGTTTACAGGCAGGCCCCCTCTGTCCCTTCCCTTGTGAGGTCTCATTGGTTACTTTCCTTACCCCTTTCGACAGTGTTCTCTCTGTCTCACCCAAGTCTGCTATTGCCTGTGCCACCTGGTGAATGGCCTGGCCAGCTAATGGGCTTAGAATAGCTGCTAAAGCCCCACACCAGGCTGGAGGCGTGGTTGGGAGGTGTATTAGTCAGCCAAAGGGGTGCTAATGTGAAATACCAAAAATGGGTTGATCTTTATGAAGGGTATTTATTTGGGGTAGAAGTCCACAGATATCAGACCTTAAAGCGTTAAGTTTCTTCTCTCACCAAAGTCCATTGCCACATGTTGGAGCAAGACAGTTGCCAACGTTTGCCAGGGTTCAGGCTTCTTGGGTTCCTCTCCTCCCAGGGCTGTGCTCCTCTCCAGGCTTAGCTCTTCTGGTTCCTCCACAAGGTCAGCTGTAGACTATCAGGTGAACGGATCGCTTCTCTTCTCCTGGGGCCTTCTCTCCAACATCAAAACTGCTTCTCAAAAACTGCTTCAACTCTGTTCTTGCCATGCCTTTTATATTTGATTCCCTACCCACCAAGGGGTGGGGCTAAACGCCCTACTGACATGGCCCAGTCAACGCCCCAATCGTAACTTAATCATGCCCAGATTAACAGATCAGTTTACAAGCATGATCCAATTATATTTTTGGACTTCATAATTACATTAAACTGCCCAGCTGCAACAGGAGGATTTTATCCCTCATACCGGCTGTGAATAGTTCATCATCAGGTCCACAGTAGTGTTCAGCCTATGCTGCATGCTTCACTCCTAGTTCTCTGACTATATTCTGTAATTCTTCCATAGACAATCATCTGCCTGTTGTGGATGGCATATCTCCCTCATTAAGCCAGGCCGATGTTGCAGCTAAAATGCACTATATTGGTAAATTTTGAATGCCATCTGGTTTTGGCCAAGTTTGGTAAAGATACTGATGAACAGGGAGATTTGTAGTTTTGCTAGCCATTTCTGCCATTTCCACTCCTGAATGCTAATACCATCTCCCCTTCCGTCCCCTAATCTTAACCAAATGGCTATGCATTCTTTTCCCTTCTGTTTAAATTTTTCTGTTAATTCTACTAACTTTGTGGGGGTGTACTCTGTCAAGCATTACTGTTTGCTTCTGAGCAGGGATCTCTTCCCAAGGGCATTGGGATCCCTGGTTGCTTTCATTTTTGAAATTCTTAACGGCCTTGCTGGTTTAGGGTAATCTTCATTTCAATTTCCTCCTTCTACTCTCCCTCTTCTGCACTGTCCCAGGGATCCCACACTTTCAGATCCCAGCCTTCCATCTGGATAACCACTCTAACCTGCCGCCATGGCATCCTTTGCAACTTTACATGCCATTACTTCTAATGATCCCTCTTGGGTTTGTATCTTTTTTTGCTAACTCATCAGCATTGTTGGAAGAAACTAACCTAATATCCTTCTCTAGAGTGAAAACCTCTTCTGATCTCCTTACTTCACTTCTGCTCTTAACTGGGCTTTGATAGCATATCTAACTGCCAATAACAATGGTCACACAGTGACAGCAATCGCATCTTTTCCTTGTGTTTTCCATTTGTCCCCCAGGTTCTCCTGCAGGACAAATTCATCTAGTTGATGAATTCTGGCCATCCCCATACTCACACACTGGGCCAAACAGTTCCAAAAAGTGGACTACCTCCCTTGTCAGACTGGACATTGGCTACCCTGGAATTTCCCCCACGGACTCCCATTTCTGTTGGCTTACTTCATCTTTTGCGCCCTGTCCGGCTCACCAATTGTCTGGCTGTGAATCTAGAGAATAGTTTCCGCCTAAGTTCAATAGACACTATGACCTAAAAACAAAGCATGCAACTTCATATAGGAAAATTTTAATAGTTTGTTAGGGAACTTACAGATGAGGGAGCTGGTTCTGGGCGGCTGCAGGACATTTAGAATACTGCTCTGTGCCTTCTGGCGGGGTACAGGGAGTTATATGGGCAAGAACAAAAAGTCACAAAGCCAAATTGGGATTTGGAAGATCATAATCTGTCTCTTTGAAATTACTGATATGTAGCCGGAGTGATTCTAGTGCAGATAGCTAGGGTTCTTAGGAATGCACATGTGCACTTTAAGATCCGCCTGTGTGTTCGTGGGGGGGAGGGGGATTGTCATATCTAGGAAGGTATGGCTTCACTGGTTTATGGCCTCACACGTTTATTCCAGTATATACACCCGATACATTCAAACACTGATTCAAAGTGAAATGAGAGTCCTAAATTAGCAATGAGATATAAGTTCAAGCTATGAAGTCTCAACACTGATCCCCAGCCTGGCCTTGAAAACCCCACAAAGATCATTCCCAGCCCCAAGAGCTACCACCTGCCAGGTGTGGTTATTCCCTCAGCACCCCTGACAGGCCTCTGTGTCCCTGGAGAAGGAGGTGGCTGATTGTACCACTGACCTTTTTATTTTCAGGAATCCCTGGTTCGGTTCAGGTTCGATGTTGCATACTTGTGTACACTTCATTTCTTCCACTTCCTACTTAATAAACTCTGGTCCACTTGTTTAAAAAAAATGCCTTAACCACTCTGATCCCTAGTTCTCATCTCTTAAAATAAAAGTGCTTCGCTTGATGCCTCATTCTGAAGTTATTTCTGTACAGTTGCTGAAACAGGAATGCCACATTCCTAGCAGTGATCACTTACAGTGTAAGTATCTTAGGGAGGTGTCACCTGAGAATATGGAGCCCCAACAACAGAAGGGACCCAACATTTCAACCTCTTCTGTCTCAAGCCCTTTTGTGTGTAATTTTTATTGCTCTTTACTCCCTGACTTAGATATTGTTGACTTTCCCAGGTGAACATATGGAGAAACTTAAAAGTTGTGTAGTGTAACGAAAGCTACCTAAACGTAAAAAGAAAGAAAGAGAAAAGTCACTGATTCGGCAAAGATGCTGAACCTGGATTCCAACCCAGGACATTTTAGAGGTTGCTGTTATGTTACCCCAAGGTTTGTTGTCATGTTACCCACAGGGCTTTTGTAGTGTGTGTCTGATTCTAAGTTACATTTCCACCCTAGGATCCACAATTGCCTTTATTCTGTATAATTCTAATCAATTATGTTAGATGAATGATAAAATAGATGATAAAAGTTTAGTATTTAATTCAGAGGGGAGAGAGGAGAAAACCCTTCAGGCCTGAGCCTGGAAGGCCTTCTTTGCACCTTCTTCCCTTGAGATGCCTCCTGCCCTAGCTGCTAACATCCTGGAAGTCATCTCCTCCACAGCCTCCTTGGGAGGCCCTGCCACAGTTCTCATAGTTGGAGAGTGAGAATCTGTTTTATTTACTTGTTGCCAAAGCAAATACCATGCATTGGGTTGGCTTAAGCAATGGGTGTTTATTGGCTTACAGTTTTGAGGCTGGTAGAAGTCCAAAATCAAGGTGTCATCAAGGCAATGCTTTCTTCCCAAAGACTGGTGTTCTAGGGCCAGCTGCTGGCAATCCCTGATCTTAGCTTTTCTGTCACATGGCAATGCACAGGGTGGCAGCCTCTCCTGGCCTCTCCCTTCTCTTTGGGTTTCCCTTACCTTTCAGCTTCTGGCAGCTCTCTCTGTGGCTTTTTCTCTGTCATGGTCCCTAGATGACCTTCACTAATTAGATTCATCCAGATTCACCTGGGCCAGACCTTAACTGAAGCAACCTCACCCAAAGGTCCTATTTACAGGAGTTCAGACCCACAGGAATGGATTAAGTTAGGAACATGTTTTTCTGGGCTACCTAGCTCCAAACCACCGCCGCCCACACTATGGACCCCAAAAAGACATGCTATTGCCATGTGCAAAATACATCCATTCCATAACAACACCCCAAAAACCTTAAGTCATTTCAGTTACAACGTGAAGTACACAGTCACATCAAACTCAGTTATGGATGTGATTGTCCTGGGACACAATTCCTCTCTGTCTGATGGGCCTGTGAAACCTAGAAAACAGGTTATCTGCATACAAAATACAATGGAGGGACAGGCATAGGATAAACATTCCCATTCCAGAAGGGGAAAATGTAAGAAAAGCAGGAGTCACAGGCCCCAAACAATTCCAGAAACCCATCAGGCAAACTCCATTAGCTTTCAAGGTCTGAGAGTCATGTATGGACTGAGGTTTTGTCCAGGCCTGATGAAGGGGCAGGCCCGCACCTTCCAAGCAATTGTCCAGCAGCCATTCCCTCCCTGAGCTCTGGGGTGAAGTCTCCACACTTTCCAAGCATAGGATTGCAGGGTTCAGCCAGTCTCTCTGCAAATGCTGGACACAGGCCTCACCCTCTCCTAGGATTGGGGTGGTAGCCAGGCTTTTTGTAGGTGAGCACACGACCCACCATCTCTGAACCCTGGGGTGTCAACACTCTTCCTAAACAACAGGATGGCACAAGACCCGTCCCCTCCATCCACCACTCAGGGGTGGAGCCTTCTTTTCCACACTCAGGAGCAGCACTCTCAGTCTAAGGAGATATATTTGGCCCAGACTTTGGCTTCCATGGTTTTGCCCTTGAAGTCATTCTTCTTCAATTCATCCCTTCTCTGTCCCTTTTAGTCCAGGCTGGCTGTGATTCTGCTCATACATAAGTTATGAAAAGCTTGTAGGCTGTGCATTCAGTTCAGAGGGGTCCAAAAGTTCACACAACAGAACTTCCCACAGATCTTTCCTGCGTAATTGCATTTCTTTTTTTTTTTTTTTTTTTAACATTTTTTAACTTTATTTTGTACATTTAATAATTGAAAATATAAACAATTAAAAACTAAAAAGTAAACACATGAATAAATATATACATTTCTCAATTAAATGTAATGGATGCATATAATTTTTTTTTTTTTAATCAAACAATATATTACACAATATATAATTTTTTGCACTTAAAGTTGGTTTTGTCCAATCTTAGTATGGCTACCCATGCTCTTTTTTGGTTACTATTTATGTGGAGTATCTTTTTCCAACCTTTCACTTTCAGCTGGTTTGTATCCATGGGTCTAAAGTGAGTCTCTTGTAAGCAGCATATGGATGACTCATGTTTTTTTTATCCATTCTGTCAGCCTGTATCTTTTGATTGGGGAGTTTAATTTACATTCAATGATATTGCTGTAAATGCATGATATACTTCCACAATTTTATTCTTTGGTTTTCATATGTCATATCTTATTTTGTCTTTTTACTCTTTTGATTGTCCTTTCTGCTATTCTTTCTTCTATACTCTCCTCCAATCCTCTCCCTCCTGTCTTTTTCTCTCAGGATCTAGGCTTCCTTTAATATTTCCTGCAAAGGTGGATTTTTTATTTTTTTTTATTTTTATTTTTTATGTTTTGAATGGGGTTTATTTATATTTAAATAAAAGTAGCAAATGCTATTTAAACTATTTCCTTAAGAATATTTGTTTTGTACAACCACATTTTTAGCATCAAGCAACATTTATAGAATGTTCTCTGGGGCCACAGTATTGAACTTTGTAATTATTGTATGCCTCCTCTTTTCCAAGTTTAGATACAACCTTGTACACTGAAGAACTATGGCTTGGCATTGCAGTGTGTCACATGGGGCAACCTGATAACAAGTGAAAAGTCTCTTGATGAAAAATATTTTGTCATTCACTGATTTACAAAATGGTATGTTTCTTTTTGTGTAATTATCAAACCCAGATGGCTTTGTTTTCAATTCCTTTTTACTTCTGATACAATGAAAATAAACCAGTTAAAACTAAGCAAGGTAGCAATATAACTGAACCAATATATATATGATGCTATATCTTATACAGAACATTTTAGATGATATTGATGTTTATATCTCACATCTATATTTAATATATTTTGGGCAATAAAAAATTAGAAGGATATTGGGTAAACAAAAGAAAAAGATTATTCTGAAAGTAGATGCATTGTTTGCATCACAAAACTTGGATTTATTTGTTTTTCAGAAGCATGGTAGAATAGTTTATTAAGGTCTTGCTAATGTTTTTTTTTTTTTTTTTTTTTTCAAATTCCTTTTCTCTACACATTTAGATAACAAAATAATCCTGTTATTCTATTGCTAAAGCATTGTTATTGGCTAGACTTGATTATCAGATTGTAGGCTGACTTTGCTGCTCTCATGTTTGTGAACATTGATTATTTCACTGTCTGTTTTTCCAAACATGTGCTTATGCTTAAGATTAAAAAATTATAATGGGGAGTCATTGGTAATAATTAATGTACAGTGATTGTTTAGGACAATGACTAGCCTTAAGGGTTGAAGATTTTGTAGCTATGATAAGAGCTCTGATTATCCTGTTAACTTAGCTGTACAGGGAAGTATCTGGGGATAGGGAAATGCATATTTCCAAAGAAAACCATACTGCATGCTTATCTGAGTGCTGGAAATTCTGTGGTTTGATGCACCAGTGGTATCTAGTGTGGAATCTACATGCATTTTCTTCAGCAAGCTTGTTGCTCCATCAGGAAAGCCCAACAATATCAGATGTCTCACAGACTGTCACTTCTCATGTCTCTCTGTGCTCACTGCCAATGATGTTGCAGATTCTCCAACAAAATCCAATGTTAGATTTAGAACTGAAGGTGCTTTGTTTCAGATACCTATAGTACCAAGGATTACTTAATATCCTGAGAGTTAAGGTTTTTGCTTAAATTTGGCTTCTTGGTACAGTTATTTAGCTTTTGCCCTATCATTCTCCTAATTGAAACATCATCTGTATTGGGAAATAACTGTTTTGTGACTCCTATGATTTCTTGAACTTCATTCTGATTCATAGCAGGTTTCACAGCTTTGTCCCTTGAAGTAGAGGATTTTGCCCCTGTCAGGCTATGTGTAGCCATGTATTCATTTGTGTAAAGTACTGGCATTAAATCATTAATAAACTTCTGAGGATTACTCTTATTACAACGAGCAATCTGCCATTTTTCAATCTTGAACTGTTTCTCATCAGTATGGTGCTCATCCTCAGCTTTCAAGGAAATTGGTGAACTGGAATTAGAATTAGAATTACTAGATGTTGACTCAAATGAATCTGGTGAGGAATTGTTTGTTGCTCTCCAGAGGGTGGACGCAGATGTAGACATGGTTCCTCCACCCTTAAGCAGAGCCTCCGCCATGCTCACCAGCTCTTCAAACTGGGTAACTGCCTGCGGTAACACTTGAAGCATGACCAAAGACTGTCGGAGTCGGCTGTTTTCTTTCCGGGTGTTTGTTAGTTTTTGTTTCAGGCTTTTTATTTTGGTGCATAATTCTTCCTTTGATAATTCTGCTAAAGGTTCTTCATCGTCACTGGAGCTCTCACCAGGCAGAAAGGCATTTCCTGAATATGGGTCTCTCTGTCCTTTATCCATGTCACTATTTGCATTCTCTGATTCCATTGTCTCTGTCCTTTTCCTCTTTCCTTTTCCAAGAGCTTGGATATTGGTAATTTCATCTGTTTGGAAGAGCTTCTGCATTTTCTCAATTAATTATGTAGGGTCTTCTGAAATTGTGGGAGGAGGGAATCCCCATGTAGATGATCTATTCTGCACGTAGCCCAAAAGTTAATGTTTTTCCGATTTTCTACATCTTTTCATTTGGTTCAAAGGTCTTTCAATTTCACCAGCATCACGGGGATGTTCATTGTATTCATGATCTGATTTGCAGTGAGTTGTCACTTACAAAATCAAAGTGTAAAATTTTGCCATCTTTATAATTTTTTTCTTGTCAATCAGTTGTCAGTGTTTTTCCCCCTGGCTCCTTGGCGCCCCCTGACGCCGGGCTCCACAGCAATTCTGTCAAGGACGGCTGTGTAGGTGGAAGCCCCAGGTGTCGCGGGCGCGCAGATGCGCCCAGCCAGCGCACCCGCGGGCGGACCCGCGGAAGGGCGCGGGACGCTCAGACCCGGGCGCAGCCCGTGGCTTTTTTTTTTTTTTTTTTTTTACAAAGTCTCTCAGTTTCTGTTAGTTTGTGAATATTTTAAACTCACCTTCATATTTGAAGGACAATTTTTCTGGATAAAGAATTCTCAGCATTTTTTCTCTTTCAGTACCCTAATTATATCATAGCACTGTATTCTCACCTCCATGGTTTCTGATGAAAAATCCACACTGAGTCTTACTGGATGTCCCTTCTATGTGATGGTTTGCATCTCCCTTGCTGCTCTCAGAATTTTATCTTATCTTTGATGTTTGACATTCTGAGTAGTATGTGTCTTGGTGTAGGTCTATTTAGATTTATTCTGTTTGGGGTATGCTGTACTTCTTGACATGTAAGTTCATTTCTTTCTTGAGAGTTGGAAAATTTTCAGCTATTACTTCCTCAAATATTCGTCGTGCCCCCTTTTCCTTCTGGAACTCCCATGACACATATGTTACTGCATTTTGTGTTGTCATTCAACTTCCTGAGTCCCTGCTCTGTTTTTTCCATTCTTTTCTCTCTGTTCTTTTCTCTGTTCAATTTCAGCTATTCTGTCTTCAGTATCACTTATTCTTTCTTCTATCATTTTGAGTCTGCTGTTGTATGCCTCTAATGTGTTTTTCTCTTATTTCCCCCTGTAAAATGGCTCCCTTGTCTGCCTGCTCATTGTCTGCTCATCTTCTCTAGGAGGCACTGGGAACTGAACCTGCGACCTCCCACGTGGGAGGCGAGTGCCAATCTGTCTGAACCATATACATTCCCCACTGATTGCATCATCTGCTGGTTGTATTGTCTTCTGGTTGCATCGTCTGCTGGTTGCATCATCTGCTTGTTGCAGCTTCTGCTGGTCATGATGTCTGCCCATTGCAGTAATCCTTGTGGCAATCCTTGTTTTGGCAATTGCAGGTTCTGCTGGTTGCAGCATCTGTTTGTTGTGGTGTCTGCTCATTGCGGCCTCTACTCGTTGTGGCATCTGCTCATCTTTAGGAGGCACTGGGAACCAAACCCAGAACCATACATATGGGAGGCAGGCACCCAACTGCTTGATGCACATCTGTTCCCTCTAATGTTTTTTTTAAATACTTATTTTATTTATTTCTCCCTGCCCCCTTTGTTGTTTGTGCTCACTGTGTCTGTTTGTTGTGTGCTCATTTTCCTTTTACGAGGCACTGAGAATCAAACCCGGGTCCTCCCATGTGAGAGGGAGGTACCTAATCACTTGAGCCACTTCCGCTCCCTGCTTTGTTATGTCTCTCATTATGTTTTCCTCCTTGTGTCTCTTGTTGTGTCATCTTCTTGTGTCAGCTTCCTGTGCCAGCCTATTGCATCAGCTGGCGGTCTTGCTCGTCTTCTTTAGGAGGCACCAGGAACCGAACCCAAACCTTCCATGTGGTAGACAGGAGCTCAATTGCTTGAGCCACATCTGCTTCCCTCTAATGTGTTGTGGCAGTTTGATGTAATTATGAATTCCAAAAATATAATTGAATCATGCTTGTAAACTGATCTGTTAATCTGGACATGATTAGGTTAGGATTAGGGCATTGAGCCCCACCCCTTGGTGGGTGGGGAATCAAATATAAAAGGCAAGGCAAAGAACAGTTGAAGCAGTCTTTTGAGAAGAAGTTTTGATGTTGGAAAGAAGGCCCCAGGAGAAGAGAAGCAAGCCGTTTGCCTGATCGTCTACAGCTGACCTTGTGGAGGAAACAGGAGCTAAGCCCAGAGAGAAACGCAGCCCCGGGAAGAGAGGAACCTCAGAAGCCTGAACCCTGCCAAACGCCAGCAGCTGTCTTGCTCTAACATGTGGCAATAGACTGTGGTGAGAGAAGAAACTTAACACTTTAAGGCCTGGTATCTGTGGACTTCTACCCCAAATAAATACCCTTTATAAAGACCAACCCATTTTTGGTATTTTACATTAGCACCCCTTTGGCTGACTAATACATGTGTTTTGGTTTTTTTTCCTTTTTTTTTTTTTCTAATGTGTTTTTTATCTCACCTATCATATCTTCTATTCCCAAGAGCTCTGTTACTTTTCTTTTCAGGATTTCAAATTCTTCTTTGTGCTCGCTCAATATCTTCTTGATGTAGTTTGTCTCTTAAGCCACATTGTCTTTCAACTCAGTTATTTGATTTTGGAAATTTGTGTGCATCTTGTTAATTAGTTGTCTCAAATCCTGCGTCTCTTCTGGGGCTTGATATATTCTTTTTCTTGGGCCATGTCTTTCATTCTTAGTATGGCTCATAATTTTTTGCTGATATCTAGGCATCTGATTAGGATGGTAGTTTACTCAGATGCTCCATTTCTCTCTCTTTCCTAGGCATTTAGTGGCAGGAGGCTGTGTGTTACTGCCACTCGTTGACTCTTGGTTCAACCTGGATTGTTAGGATTTTCCCTTTGAGTTGCTTGAAACTGGGTTCTGAACCCAGTAATGGGTTGCAGACCCACTTCCCCAACCTGGGGGAAGGAGGCTATAAAGACTGGAAAAAGCCTCTCTTATTTTTAATTTTCTCATGTGCACTTCCTTGGTCTGCCAGCAGATGGCATGCTTTGGCAGCCCTCTCTGTTCAATGCCTGGTCAGAGTGTGTGTGCTGCTGCAACATGGACAGGATCAACGTGATAGAGAATCCTGCAAGGAGGCGAAGAGCTTTGTAATTCAAACTCTCTCAGAGACAGTTCTCCAGACTTCCCTTTTCCCGGGTAAGAAATAATTCCACTTTCTTCTGCATCGTCAACAATCAGTCCTGGTAAAAAAGAGGAAGATTGGGAGGCTCGGATCTTTTGAAGGCTTATGGGATGCAGCAGACCAAATTTGTGGGTCAAAAGCTGAGTCAGCCTTAGGCTGTGTCCCACTCTATCCCCTTTCCTAGAATGGTGGATCCCAGGAGTCCCCTTTGACTGCAGCCAGTCCAGAGGCCTGAGAATTCAAAAGTGTCTTTTGGTGTGGGAGAGGCATTAGCAGCCACTGTTTTTTTTGTTTAGTAGCAATGCTTCAATATTTATTCATCAATTGTAACAAATGTACCACACATTGTAAGATGTTATTAATAGAGGAAGATGTGGGAGAGGGAAAGGAGGGGTATATGGGAATCCCTTATACTTAAGATATAACTTTTCTATAATCTAAAACCTCTTTTTTTTTTTTACTTTATTTTGTACATTTAGTAATTGAAAACATAAACAATTAAAAACTAAAAAGTAAACACAGATGAATAAATATATACATTTCTCAATTGAATGTAATGGATACATGTAAATTTTTTTTTTTTTTAATCAAACAATATATTCCACAATATATTTGGTTCATAGTAATGCATTCATACAGTATTTGTCCTTTTGTGTCTGGCTTGCTTCACCCAACATAATGTCCTCCAGGTTCATCCATGTTGCCATATGCTTTATGACTTCATTTCTTCTTAATGCTGCATAATATTTCATCGTGTGAATAGACCACAGTTTGTTTATCCATTCATCTATTGATGGACACCTGGGTTGTTTCCAACTTTTGGCAATGATGAATAATGTGGCTATGAACATTGGTGTGATGTCTGTTCGTGTCACTGTTCTCAGTTCTTCTGGGTATATACCCAGCAGTGGTATTGCAGGGTCACATGGCAAGTCTATATTCAACTTCTTTAGGAACTGCCAAACAGTCCTCCATAGTGGTTGTACCATCCTGCATTCCCACCAACAGTGAAGAAGTGTTCCTATCTCTCCACATCCTCTCCAACACTTGTAGTTCTCTGTCTTTTCAATAGTGGCCATTCTGATAGG
>JAKSZT010054094.1:1329508-1407107 GCA_026826555.1 Tolypeutes matacus | reverse complement strand
TTTTTTTTTTTTTTTTTTTTTTTACCGGGAGGTACCGGGGATTGAACCCCGATCTCTCCATATGGTAGACGGACGCCGAACCTCTTGAGCCACATCCGTTACCCAGCTTTGGGTTTTTCATATATACCCTTTATCATATTCCGAAAGTTTCCGTCTATTCCTATCTTTTGTAGTGTTTTTATGAGGAAAGAGTGCTGTATTTTGTCGAATGCTTTTTCTGCATTATAGAGATGATCATGTGAATTTTTTCTTTCAATCTGTTTATGTGGTGTATTACATTGATTGACTTTCTTAGATTGAACCATCCTTGCATACCCGGGATGAAACCCACTTGGTCATGGTGTATAATCCTTTTGATATGTTGTTGAATGCGATTAGCAAGTATTTTGTTGAGGATTTTAGCATCTAGGTTCATAAGAGAAATTGGTCTGTAATTTTCCTTTCTTGTGGTATCTTTATTTGGTTTTGGTATTAGGATAATGTTGGCATCATAGAATGAGTTAGGCAATATTCCTTCTACTTCTATTTTTTGGAAGAGCTTAAGTAGAATTGGTGTTAGCTCTTTCTGGAATGTTTGGTAGAATTCAGCTGTGAAGCCATCTGGTCCTGGACTCTTCTTAGTTGGGAGGTTTTTGATGACTGAGTCTATCTCTTTATTTGTAATTGGACTGTTGAGTTCATCTATTTCTTCTTTCATCAATGTAGGCTGTTTGCGGGTTTCTTTTTTTTTTTTTTTTTAATGGAACGCTTCACGAATTTGCGTGTCATCCTTGCGCAGAGGCCATGCTAATCTTCTCTGTATCGTTCCAATTTTAGTATATGTGCTGCCAAAGCGAGCACTGTTTGCGGGTTTCTAGAAACGTGTCCATTTCCTCTAAATTATCATTCTTGTTGGCATATAATTTTTCAAAGTATCCTCTTAAGATACTCTTTATTTCTGTGGGGTCAGTAGTGATATCCCCTTGCTCATTCCTTATTTTATGTATTTGCATCTGTTCTGTCTTTTTCTTTGTTAGTCTGGCTAAGGGTTTGTCAATTTTATTGATATTCTCGAAGAACCAGTTTATTGATATTCTCGAAGAACCAGTTTTTGGTTTTGTTTATTGTTTCCAGTGCTTTCTTATTCTCTATTTCATTTAGTTCTGCTCTAATCTTTGTTATTTCCTTCTTTCTACTTCCTTTAGGTTTAGTTTGTTGTTGTTTTTCCAATTCCTCCAAGTGTGCAGTTAGGTCTTCAATTTTAGCTCTTTCTTCTTTTTTAATATATGAATTTATGGCTATGAACTTCCCTCTCAGGACTGCTTTCGCTGCATCCCATAGGTTTTGATATGTTGTGTTGTCGTTTTCATTAGTTTCAAGGTAGTTACTGATTTATTTTGAGATTTCCTCTTTGACCCACTGTTTGTCTAAGAGTGTGTTGTTTAACTTCCACATCCTTGTGCCTAACCTGTTTCTCTGGCCCTTAGTGATTTCCAACTTCATTCTGTTGTGGTCAGAGAAATTACTTTGTATAATCTCAGTCTTTCTGAATTCATGAGAGTTGTTCTGTGGCCTAGCATATGGTCTGTTTTTGAGTATGTTCTATGTGCACTTGAGAAGAATGTAAATCCCGCTGTATTTGGGTGTAGTGTTCTGTATATGTCTATTAAGTCCAGGTCTTCTAATGTATTGTTGAGTGCCTTAGTTTCTTTATTGATTCTCTGTCTAGATGTTCTGTCTAATGATGATAGTGGTGTGTTGAAGTCCCCTGCTATAATTGTAGAGGCATTTATTTCTCCTCTTAGTTTTTCCAGAGTTTGCCGCACGTATTTTGAGGCACCCCGATTAGGTGCGTAAATGTTGATGATTGTTCTCTCTTCTTGAGAGAATACCCCTCTCAAGAAGACAAATAAGAAAAATAGATTTTTATATTTGTCTTATACTTGTCTTATATTTGTCTTATATTTGTTTTATACAAATATAAAAATAGATTTTTATATTTGTCTTATACCTGTGTCTGATTCCAATATGTGGATTCCAATAAAAATGGTTTAAAGCAAATGCTTTTTGTCTCAATGAAAATAGAGAAAGATTAAGAAAATGAAAAAGACTCTTGTGCGTATTCCTCTTTGTCCCTGTTTCCGAGATTTCAGGGTGATCATGCTTCTGTTAGAGGGCATTTAGGTTTCCAGTCATGCTATTAACAGTGCTGATTTCCTGTTAAATTCCCAGAAGCAGAAGATTGAAATTGGAAAACAAGGGTGTCCAAAATTTTGGTGCATCATGCATTCCATAGAGGTTGTACCAGTTTATACTTTCAAGATCAGTGCTTTGCGATTCCTTGTTTTCTCCATGCCTGCTAGTTTGCATGGTAATATCTTGATCACCAGTTAGTATATCAGTTCACCTTTTAAAATTTGCTTGCTTGTTATTGCTGTTTGCGCAGCCAAACAAGTAGCATGAATATTATTTCTTCCATTTTATTTTACTATTTACCATCTCTAACCTGGTCTCCACCCCTTTATTACCAATTTTCCCAACCTTTGGACCATTTTCTCCATTTTTCCTTCCTCAGTAATGCTTTGCAGACAGGGTCTGCCAATATTTGATCAAGGTTTCTTTAGCTTCAGTTCTTGGGCTGAATTAGCCCTGTTTAAAAGAACTTGTTCTCAAGCCTGCTGGATTAAATAGTAATATATTAAAATTCTTAACCCTTAACTGATGCCTTAGTTTTAAGACAAGAATCAAATTCCTTAATATGGCTAGTAAAGAGTTTCTGTATAGTCTAGCCTAACATCTTGAGTGTCTTGTCTAGCCATTCACTGCCTCAGTGCTTTTTCCACAAACTGCTCCCTCCCACATATATCCATTCTTTTTTTTTTTTTTTTTTTTACCGGGAGGTCCCGCGGATCGAACCCAGGTCCCTCCATATGGGAGACGGACGCCCAACCATTTGAGCCACATCCGTCCCCCATATATATATATATATCTCCATTCATTTTAAACTAACTTGCAACTTCTCAAAAGTAGACTTTAATCACATAGTTTTGCATTTATCACTTCAATCTTCAGAGCATTTTCATTATTCAAATAACAAAAAACTCTACCTCCTACTAATCTCTATGCTTCCCCTGCCATACATAGCTACTATTCAGTTTCCATCTTCCTAATTTATAAGAATTTATATTTTGTATAAATGGAGTTGGAGTTGATATGTAGTACCTTTTGTCTAGTTTTTTTTTTTTTTTTTTTTTTTTAAGATTTTATTTATTTATTCATTTATCCCCCCCTTGCTGCTTGTGCTCGCTGGGTCAGCTAACCACGCCGTGCGGGCGGGCTTGCCTTCACCAGGAGGCCCCGGGAACTGAACCCGGGGCCTGCCATATGGTAAACGGGAGCCCTACTGATTGAGCCACAGCCGCTTCCCTGTCTAGTTTTTTTTCACTTAGTATATATAATAAACACACCATAAAATCGACCCATGTAGTTATATATTCACTTGTGCAACCATCACCACACATCTAATTTATTTTTTAAAAATTTTACATCCAATTTTAAAACATTTCATCACCCCTAAAAGAAATCCTGTACTCAGTAGTCATTCACTCTGCAACCCTATCCCTACACAACCACTAATCAATCCCGTGTCTATAGAGTTCCTTCTGGACATTTCACATAAATGAAACCATACAATATAGGGTCTTTTGTGACCAGCTTTTTTCCCCCTCCCTGCTGTACATAGCTGCTATTGCTGGCTATTCTTACACATTTATTTTTTAAAGCAGTTTTACTGAGATATATTCACATACAATAAAATCTATCCAAAGTGTAATCAATGGCTTTTATAATCATAACGTGATTACTCCAAAAAAGAAAAACTACACACCCCTTAGCAGTCACCTCTCAATTCCTCTATCCTTCCCCAGCCCTACATAACTACTAATCTAATCTCATCTTTATATTTACATTTCATATAAATGGAATCATACAATATGTAGCACTTTGTGTCTAGTTTCAATTAGCATGTTTTTTGGTCTGATATTAACATCTTGTAGTATTAACATATTATTTGTTCAGTTTCAAAGAAAAGTCATATGCAATATTACCCATACTCATTTCACATGAGGTTTTGCTATGCTATACAGTCCCATGTTAAATTTTTTAGCTTTCCTTTTAGTAATTTACATGACTTTAGACTTTTCGTTTGAACCACTGTCATACCTGTATAATAGCACTGTTAGTTACAAACATTATGTTGTGCTTTCACCTTTTCTATTTATTGCCAAAGATTAACACACATCCTTTTTACCAGTTTTGCATTAAGTTAACCATCAGCTTTCCATTCTTTATTCTCATTTTTTTTTCTTCTTAATTTCTCTAGCTAGAACTTCTAGCACAATATTGGATAACAATGGTGACAGTGGTCATCCTTGTCTTGCTCCTAATCTCAGTGGAAAAGCTTTCAGTTTTTAACCGTTGAGTACAATGCTAGTTGTAGGTTTATCATATACACACTTTACCTTATTGAGAAAGCTTCCTTCTATTCCTATCTTTTGGAGTGTTTTTATCTAGAAAGGGTACTGTATTTTGTCAAATGCCTTTTCTGCATCAATCAAGAGGATCATGTGATTTTTCTTCAATTTATCAAATGTGGTTTATTACACTAATTGATTTTCTTGTGGTAGACCACCTTTGCATACCTTGGATAAAACCCAATTGGTCGTGCTTTTGTATTTGGTTTGTTGAGGGTTTTTGCATTTGTATTCATTAGAAATATTGGTTTGTAATTTTCTTTTTTCATAGTATCTTTATCTGGTTTTGGTATTTGGGTGATGTTGGCTTCATAGAAGAGTTTGGTAGCATTCCTTTCTGTTCAATTTTTTGGAAAAGCTTAAGCAAGATTGGTATTAGATTGTCTTTGAGTGATTGGTAGAATTTACCTGTGAAGGCATCTGGTCCTGGGCTTTTCATCTTTGGGAGGTTTTTGATGACTGTTTCAATCTCTTCACTTGTGATAGGTTTGTTGAGGTCTTCTATTTCTTCTCTGGTCAGTGTAAGTGGTTCACGTGTTTTTAGGAATTTGCTCATCTCGTCTACATTGTCTAGTTTTTTGGTATTCATAGTATCCTCTTATGATCTCTCTTATTTCTGTGGGGTCAGTGGTAATGTCCCTCCTCTCATTTCTGATTTTATTGATTTGCGTCTTCTTTCTCTCTTTTAATTTATTGAAGTATATCACGCATACATAAACATACATAAACAATAAATGTATAGTAATAGTTGTGAACTTACAAAATAAACATACATAACATCATAAAGGGCTCTCATAACTCACCTTACCATCAATACCTTGCATTCTAATGAAACATTTTTAACTAATGATTAGAGAGCATCTTCAAAATATTAACTACTTACTAAAGTACCTTACATTTGGTGTTTTTCCCCCAACCCACTCTATTATTATTTTAAAGATTTATTTATTTATCCCCCCCGCCCCCCGTTGTTTTGCACTTACTGTCTGCTTTCTGTGTGTTCTTCTGTGTCTGCTTGTCTTCTCTTTAGGCAGCACCAGGAACCAATCCTAGGACCTTCTGAAGTGGGAGAGAGACACTCACTCTCTTGCGCCACCTCAGCTCCCTGGTCTGCTGCATCTCTTATTGTCTCTCCTTTGCGTCCCTTTTTGTTGTGTCATTTTGCTGTGTCAGCTCTCCTGCATGGACCAGCAATCCGGGTGGACCAGCACTCTGTGTGGGCCAGCTCTCTGCTCAGGCCAGCTCGCCACATGGGCCAGCTTGCCTTTCACCATTAGGCCCTGGGAATCGAACCCTGGGCCTCCTATATGGGAGACAGGAGCCCAATCACTTTAGCCATATCCGTTTCCCAGTACATGCTGTTCTGACCACTGTAGCTTTGTAATATGTTTCAAGGTCAGGCAGTGCCACGTTGCTCTTCTTTTTTAGAATGCTTTTGGCTATTAGGGTAAACTTTCCCCTCCAAATGAATTTGGTAATTGCCTTTTCTAATTCTGTAAGGTAAGCTGTTGGGATTTTGCTTGGTATTGCATTGAATCTATAAATCAGTTTGGGTAAGATTGACATCTTAATGATATTTACTCTTCCAATCCATGAATATGGAATGTCTTTCCATTTGTCTTTAAATTTCTTTTAGCATTGTTTTGTAGTTTTCTGCATATAGGTCTTATACTTCTTGGGTTAAATTAATTCCTAGGTATTTGAGCCTTTTTGTTGCTATTGAAAATGGAATTTCCCCCATGATTTCCTCCTCAGATTGTTCAGTACTAGTGTACAAAAACATTACTGATTTTTGCATGCTGATCTTGTATCCTGCCACTTTGCTTAACTCATTTATTAGCTCAAGTAGCTTTGTCATGGATACTTCAGTATTTTCTAAGTATAGGATCATATCATCTGCAAACAGTGAGATTTTACTCCCCCTTTTCCTATTTGGATGCCCTTAATTTATTTATTTTTCTTGTCAAATTGCCCTAACTAGAACTTCTAGTAAAATATTGAATAACAATGGTGACAGTGGGCATCCTTGTCTTGTTCCCGGTCTTAGAGGGAAAACTTTCAAATTTTCCCCATTGAGTATGATGTTGGCTGTGGGTTTTTCATATTGAGGAATTTGCCTTCTATTCCTATATTTTGAAGTGTTTTTATCAAAAAAGGATGCTGGATTTTGTCAATTGCCTTTTCTGCGTTGATTGAGATGATCATGTGTTTTTTTCCTTCAATTTGTTAATGTGGTGTATTACATTGATTGATTTTCTTATGTTGAACCAGCTTTGCATACCAGGAATAAATCCCACTTGGTTGTGATGTATAAGTCTTTTGATATGCTGTTGGATTCTATTTGCAATAATTTTGTTGAGAGTTTTTGCATCTATGTTCATGACAGATTAGTCTGTAATTTTCTTTTCTTGTAGTGTCATTACCTGGCTTTGGTATTAGGGTTATGTTGGCTTCATAAAATGCGTTGAGTTGTGTATTAGTCAGCCAAAGCAGTGCTGATGCAAAATATGAGAAATCTGTTGGCTTTTATAAAGGGTATTTATTAGGGGTAGAAGCTTACAGTTACCAGGGCATAAAGCGTAAGTTACTTCCCTCACTAAAGTCTGTTGCCGTGTTGGAGCAAGATGGCTGTTGACATTCAGCCTTCCTCTTCCTCTTAAGGCTCCATGGTCAGGCTATCTAGGCTTTGTCTCGCTCCCCAGGGCTTGATTCTCTTCAGGCTCAGCTGCTTTGTTCTCTCCACAAGGCCAGCTGTGAACTGTCAGGCAAATGGCTAGTCTCTTTTCCTGAAGCCTTCTCTCCTTCCTCACGACCAAGCTCCTCTGTGTGCTTACTTCCCAGGACTCCAGCTCAAACTCCAAACTCCCTTCTCTGTGGTGCAGTTTCTCTGTGAGTCCCCTGCCCACCAAAGGGGTGGGGACTCAATATCCTACTGACATGGCCCAATCAAAGCCCTAATCATAATTTAATCATGTCCAGGTTCAGACCAGTTTACAAACATAATCCAATATCTATTTTTGGAATTCATAAACAATGCCAAACTGCCACACTCACCTTCATATTTGAGGGACAATTTTGCTGGATAAAGAATTCTCAGCTGGCATTTTTTTCTCTTTCAGTATCCTAATTGTATATACCACTGTTTTCTTGCCTCCATGGTTTCTGATGAGAAATCCACACTAAGACATACTGAGTGTCCTTTGTATGTGATGGTTTGCCTCTCCCTTGCTGCTCTCAGAATTTTCTCTTTATCTTTGATGTTTGACATTTTGAGTGTATGTGTCTTGGAGTAGAGCTATTTGGATTTATTCTGATTGGAGTACAGTGTGCTTCTTGGACATGTAAGTTCATTTCTTTCATGAGAATTTGGAAATTTTCAGCTATTATTTCCTCAAATACTCTTTCTGCCTCTTTTCCCTTCTCTTCTCCTTCTGGGACTCCATGACACATATGTTGTTGTGTTTCATGTTGTCATTCAACTCCCTGAGCCCCTGCTCAATTTTTTCCATTCTTTTCTCCCTCTGTTCTTTTCTGTCAATTTCAGCTATTCTGTCTTCGGTATCACTTATTCTTTCTTTATTTCATTTCAAGTCTGCTCTTGCGTGCCTCTAATGTGTTTTTGAGCTCACCTATTGTGTCTTTCATTCCCATGAGCTCTGTTACTATTCTATCCAGGATTTTTTGCTCAATGTCTTCTTGATCTTATTTATCTCTTTTGCAATATTGTCTCTCAACTCAGTTATTTGGTTATGGAAATTTTTGTGCATATTTTTAATTAGGTGTCCCAAATCCTGCATCTCCTCTGGGGCTTTGATATGTTCCTTTTCTTGGGCCATGTCTTCCATTTTCTTAGTATGGCACATAAGTTTTTGCGGATGTCTAGGCATCTTATTAGGATGGTAGTTTACTCAGATGCTTAATTTCTTTTTCTTTCATAGGTATTTAGTGGCAGGAAGTTGTGTGTTACTGCTAATCTTTGATTCTTGGTTTAACATGGATCATTTGGATTGTCCTTGTTAGTTGTTCAAAACTGGGCTCTGGACCCAGTAATTAGCTGCAGACCTGTTTCCTAGGGCCTTGGGGAGGGAGAATATAAAAGCCAGAAAAAGCCTCTCAACTTTTAAATTTATTTTTAATTTTCTCACATGCACTTTCTTGGTCTGCCAGAAGATGGCGCTCTTTGGCAGCCCTCTCAGTTCAATGCCTGGTCAGAGTGTGTTTGTTGCTACACAGGCTGGATCAATGTGAAAGAGGTTCCTGCCTGGAGTCTAAGAGCCTTGTAAATCAAACTTTCTCAGAGACAGTTCTCCAGCCTTCTCTAGCAGCACCTGCCCCCCCTTTTCCTGGGTAGGAAATAAATCCACTTCCCTCTGCATCCTCAACAATCAGTCCTGCTCAGCAGAGAGGGAGATTTGGAGAGTCGGATCTATTTAGTCCTGGGTCTATTTAGTCCACTTCTGGCTCCCAAGGCAAACAATGGTACAGTCCCTCCCAACCTGGAAGGGCTTGTGGGACACAGCAGACCAAATTTGTGGGTCAATAGCTGAGTCAGCCTTAGGCCATTTTTCTTTCTCTCCCCTTTACTGGGGAAGTGCGTCCTCAATAAAAATCCCTGGTTAGAAGAGAGGGAGATTGAAAGGGTCAGATCTCTGCAGTCCTGTGCCGGCTCCCAGGGCAAACAACGGCATGGTCCTACCTGGCCTGGAAAGGCTGGTGGGACACAGCAGACCAAATTTGTTGTTCAGAAGCTGATCAATCTTAGTCTGCATCCCTCTCTCTCCCCTTTCCTGGGGAGGTGGACCTGTGTGGCCCCCTCTGTCCCTGGCTGCCAGCCAGAGGCCAGAGAATTCAAAGCTGCCTGCTCTGAGGATGAGGGGGATGGGTGCCCTTAGCTGCAGCTTTTACTCACAGATTTTTCCTGTTGAGATTCTTTTCCTTGGGTCCTCTCTTTTCTGGGTGGTGTCCAGCCTTCCCCCGGTGCCCTAAACCCTAAAACATTTTTTTCAGTCCGTTTCTGCCTCTAGCTATTTTTCTGAGATAGAAGTGATTCCTGTGTCTCTCTAATCTTTCATCTTCTCAGAAGTACTCTCCACTTAAGGTTTTAAATTGGAAACTGAAGCATTATCCCCATTCTAGGGTGTTCTGAAGTGTATGGGGTCATTTTCAGGTGTCACAAGACTGGGGACTGGGGACATTACCTTGCCTTTTTTTTTTTTTTTTTCCACAGGGACATAAACTTTTTTTTTTTTTTTAATTTAATTTATTTATTTCTCGCCGCCCCCCAGCTGTTTTTGTGCTTGCTTTCTGCTCTCTGTGTGTTCTTCTGTGTCTGCTTGTCTTCTCTTTAGGCAGCACCAGGAACTAATCTTGGGATCTTCCAGAGGGGAGAGAGGTGCTCAATCTCTTGCACGACCTCAGCTCCCTGGTCTGCTGCATCTCATATTGTCTCTCCTCTATGTCTCTTTTTGTTGTGTCATCTTGTTGCACCAGCTCTCTGTGTAAGCCAGCACTCCTGCGTGGGCCAGCACCCTGTGTGGACCAGCTTGCCTTTTGCCAGGAGGCCCAGGGAATCAAACCCTGGACCTCCTATATTATAGATGGGAGCCCAATCGCTTGAGCCACATCCATTTCCCATGTGTGGTTACATTTTAAGTTATTAATTATTCCTCCCCTTGCTAATGTTGGGGGAGGGCCCCAGCTGTTTGCTGTTCTGATTGGTTACCCCACCTGTCAGTTCCCCAGGGGGCCCAATGGTGAGGCCCCTTGAGGGTATCTGGGACTTTCCCTTGACCCCAAATGAAACCTCCTTCCAAATGGGGTTCTCATGGGGTCCTTCTGGCAGCCTCCTTGGTGACGATCTTTTCCTCAGGGGGTTTCCAGGTGGGGTTCCAGAGCCACATGTTTCGCCCTGTTACCTCATTTTTCAGGTCTAAAAACCTAGCGGCAGAGATGTGCACACTGTTGGCATTGGAGCAGCTGGGGCTTAAATCCGCAAAGCCCGTGCTCTTCCCTTTGCACAAGTTTCCTCCCCATATCCCCACACTTGCTCTCCACACTATCCCTCACTGCCACACACGCTGCCACGTGAACTTCCTCACCCTGTTCATGCGCCTCCTCAGCTGGACAAGTCTGGAGGACTTCCTACTTCTTACCCGCCTGTCCAGGCCCTGTGTGGTCTGCCCCCAGTGACCACGCCTCTGGGGAAGAAGCCGAGAGCCCCACCCTCTGCCGTCCTGGAACACTGAGCGGCCCATGCCCGCCTCCTGCTTCTGCCCTGGACTGCAGGCACCCAGGGTCCCCATCGCACCCTCCCCTCTGCCACCTGGGTGCAGGGCCAGGAGGCTGTCAATCCATGGTCTCGCCTCAGCTGCGCCTCCTCTTGCACTGCAGTGTCCTTGTTCTCTCCCTTTCGCGCCCTGCTCACCTACCAGTCCTGTTGTCATTCCCTCCCTCCCACCCCTAACTCTAGTGAAGGAAGTGAGGGAGTTGGGTGCAAACTCTTCCAACACCCCCCACCACTTTCTCCTGCTTCCCCCTAGTCTCAGAGGGTCAGTCATCCCTCCACTGCTCTTTTTTTTTTTTTTTAACAAATCAATTTTATTGATACATATTAATAAAGCATACAATTCATCCAAAGTGTACAATCAATGGTATTTGGTATAATCACGTAGTTGTGCATTCATCACTTCAATCATTATTAGAGCATTTTCATTATTTCAATAATAATAATAAACAAAAAAAGATTCTTCACCTCTTGATCTATGTTTATCCTGCTGTACATAGCTGCTATTTCTGGCTATTCCTTTTTTTTTTTTTTTTTTTTTAAGATTTTTATTCTATTTATTTATCTCCCCCCCCATTGTTTGCATTTTTGCGTTTGTTCATCTTCCTTGTTTCTTTAGGAGGCACCAGGAACCGAACCCAGGATCTTTGATGTGGGAGGGAGGCACCTAATCGCTTGAGCCACCTCCGTTCCCTGCTGTTGTGTCTCTCATTGTGTTTTTCTTTTCGTGTCTCTTGTTGCATCATCTGATTGTGTCAGCTTGCTGTGTCTGCCTCTCGGGCCAGCTCGCTGTCTTCTTTAGGAGGCACCGAGATCTGAACCAGCCACCTCCCATGTGGTAGGCGGGAGCCCAGTGGCCTGAGCCACATTCGCTTCCCCTCACTCCATCTAAACATTGTGTTCCAAGAAAATTGGATTCGTTGTTCTCCTGCTGTCCCTCTGCAATACCTGAACCCTCAGCTAAGACACTTTCCCCCTCTCTTTATCTGGATAAGTCTACACATCTTTCAAATTCCCCAAGGCATTCTCCTTCAACTGCTTTCCCATAGTGCACTGGGCATAATTCTATCATTGCTTAGTACGTTATTTAAACTATTTGTGATATTTAAATTATTTGATTGTGTCTAAATATTTTAATGTGCTTGTACTTAAATTGTGTTTACGTTATTTGTAGGGCTGTTTGTCTGGTTTGTCAACTCCTTAAGGGCAAGAAATATGACCTTTTCATCCCCAGCCCTCTTTCTTCCCCTTCTCCCATGACCCAGGGATCTGCAAGTGGTTTTTTTTTTACCAAACCTAATAAAACCCATTCATATCTCCACCTGTTTTACAGGATCCAGGTTTTCACCACCTCCTTCTCCTTAAAACTTTCTTTAAGTACTCTCTAACTTCAACAACTGCTCCTCTCAAAAAGAAAAATTACCTGTTACAAAATCCTGTCAAAGGGCAGAGAAGGGGCCTCTGAGGAAGCCTGGTCCTGTTTGGTTGGCCTCACAGAGCCATTGATAATCTCATTTCCCACCTCCCCCAGGTGTGGTCTAGTTGAGTTCTTGTTCTGCTGTAATATATGTTACAACACTCATCACACTCTACTTCAATTATCAGTTCACATGTCTGTCTCTCCCACTAGGGGTGAAGTTGAGAGCAATTTCATGTATCTTTATCAATCTTTATAACCCAACTTCTGGCATAGTGTCTGGCACCAGAATAAGAACTTGATAAAAACATCTACTGCATAGACACATGCCAGTCTGTTACCAGTTAAAGTAATGTTTGCTGAGGGAATTGGGACTGGGATGGGGTAAGGGTGGGAGGAGACCTGTTCTTTTTATTCTGTGGATGTCCATGTTTGAATCATTACCACCAAGAATGTACACCTACTTGTAGCAGAAGGTCCCATGCATGTAGATCTATTTGCTCTCAGACATTCCAAAGCATTGTCATCATCATCATCTAAGCAGCTACCATGTATTTAGCCTTTAGAGTACCCCAGGCTGTGCTAGACTTTTTACGTGTTTCACCTCATTGAATCTTTGTCAACCTTGCAAAGTAGACATTATCTACTCAGGGAGGTTAAATAATTTGCTCAAAAGGCAGCTACCAGAATTAGGATTCAAATTCATTTCTGGGGAGCAGATGTGGCTCAAGCAGTTGAGCACCTGCCTCCCAGTGCCTCCTAAAGAAGACAAACAACAAGCAGACAATGAGCAAAAACAATGAATAGACAATGAGCAAAAAAACCAACAAAACAATGAGCAGACAGTGAGCAAAAAAAACCAAAACAAAATTAATTCATTTTTGTGTGGAAAAAAATCATATACATGTAAAAAATCTCCAGTGTACCCATCAACCAGCTTTAGAATATTGCCAATAACTTGGAAGCAAACTGTCTGTGTGCCTGTGTCCTGATTCAATCCGTCCTACCCCTCATAAAATATTTATCCTTTTGTGTCTGACTTATTTCACTCAGTGTGTCTTCGAGGTTCACTTATGCTGTGACATGTGTGAGAATCTCATTCCTTTTTATGGCTGAATAATATTCCATCGCATGGATAAATACACACACTCAACCAGATCTCATGTTATTTATCAGGTATTAGGAAGTGATGACCAATAACAAATTCCCCATTTAAACTCTTCCTTTTGTCTTTTTCTTCTTTAATTTAAACCTACTTCAAAGAACAAAGTTTACTGTTTCAAAGTAATTGAACACAATAAAGTTTAACAGCAAAGTTGGAAAACGGTCCTATAATCTGTCTGTAAAATCTGAAGAAAGAAAAGAAAGGCGGATTAGTGGGCTGACTCAGGATAAAGTGTATTTCACTATGGAAATGAAGAGGTAAATGCACTCCCCTCAGCTCTTGAAATTGTCCTTATAGTTACCATATTAAGACCCCAAAACACTATCTTTTCTCCTCACTCCACCTGGCTCTATTCCTGCACACTGGCAATAAATAGACCACAAATACCAGGGTTCATGATGTTTTTCTGCATGAGAAGGAGGAAAGGAGGAGGAGGTTGGGGAACAGCACCCCTCACATGTGGACTTTTGTCCCCTGAACTATACGCCATGGTGTCTCCTGATCACTTGTGGGGTTCTCAGGACCCCCTATATTCTCCAGGAAGCCTTTCACATTGGTCAGAGAGGAGGGGGTTCTCCATTCTGGGTACGAGCTCCTATAGCTGTTGCCCTTTCTCCTCCTAGTCCTCACCACACCCTCTCCCAAGGCATAGCACACACATGCACACACATGCACGTACATACACATGCATGCATGTGCCATTGTTACTGGATGGCTCTTGCTTCTGAGCTTCTAGGTTCTTCGCTCATGTAGCATAAAAGAATTTAAGGGGAGTGGATGGGGCTTAAGCAGTTAGGTGTCTACGTCCCACATGGGAGGTCCTGGGTTTGGTTCCCTGTGCCTCCTAAAAGAAGACAAGCAGACACAGAGAGCACACAACGAACAGACACAGAGAAAGGAAGAATAGCTCAGTGGAAAAATTCCTGCCTAGCATATATGAGGTTCCTGGTTCAAAATCTGACTTCCTGGGGTCGGATGTGGCTCAACTGGTTGGGCGTCCCTCTCCCATATGGAGGGACCCGGGTTCGATCCCCGGGACCTCCCGGTAAAAAAAAAAAAAAAAAAAAAATCTGACTTCCTGGAGAGCAGACAGCGAGCCCAAACAATGGGGGGGGGGGGGAAAAATAAATCTTAACGAATAAATAAATAAAAAGCTTAAAAAAAAAGAATTTAAGGACATGCCATAGGGTAGGCAAGGGAGTAAAGAGTTTATCAAGAAACGAGACAAGGGAGGCGGCTGTGGCTCAATTAGTGGGGCTCCCGTTTACCATATGGGAGGCCCCGGGTTCGGTTCCCGGGGCCTCCTGGTGAGGGCAAGCCCGCCCGCACGGCGTGGTTGGCTGACCCAGCGAGCACGGGCAGCAAGGGGGGGATAAATGAATAAATAGATGGAATCTTTAAAAAAAAAAAAAAAAAAAAAAAAGAAACGAGACAAGTACATGGTCCAAGGCAAAAATCAAGAGAGTACTGCTGGGTGAGTTTCATGCATGGGGCCCCAGGTCAGAGCTTTTTAAAGCCTTTTCCCCTCCCCCTGCATGGTGTTGGGGGTGGGACCCCAGCTGTTTGCTCTTCTGATTGATTGCCCGACTTGTCATTTCTCAAAGAGCCAATGGTAAGGTCTTTTGAGGTGTCCGGGGCTTTCCCTTGACTCCAAACAGGATTCTCATTCCAAATGAGATTCTCATAGCTGGGGACTTGCAAGATCCCTCAGGAAGTCTCAGAGCCTCAGGGGTCTTAGGGCCATGTGGTTTGTCAGCCATGTTGTCTGTCGGCCACGTTGTCTGCCAGGTCTTCAGCTGTGACCCAAGTCTTCCCTTACCCTATACTAACCTGCCTCACCATTTTCCCAACTTGCTGACATCTGTGTAGATCAGTCATCTTCTATAATCTACCTGGCAAGTGGTTTTCACAATCAAATACATACTTACAAAAATACACACACACATATATAATAGAAAAAAAGTTTCATTCAACAGCATTTATCCTTAGTACTACACAGCGTTCTGATATTTGCATTCCGTTCTTTATCGTTTTTTAAAATGCTCACTGAATACTGATGTAGTTATTAGTGAAATGGTATGAAGACTGGGATGTGCTCTAAAATAGATCAGCACAAAATATTTTAAAAAAAGGTGGAGTGGTAGTGATAGAGGAAACAAGATTGGCAAATGTTGATGATTTTGAAGCTGAGTGAGAGGTACCTGACTGTTCATTAATATTAATATAAATTTTTGTGCACATTTGGAAATTTCCATGACATAAAAATTTGTTTTTTCTTTAATTCCAGTTGAGAACCATTACATTTTTTCCATGACCTACAAATGGGTGAGACACGCAGTTTGAGAAACACTGGCTGATGCTGAAGGTCCCTCGCTCTTCTGAAGGGCTTCCACAGTCATAGAGTATCTGCTCCTTTGGTCTCTGTTGAGACCACTAGTTGTGGAGCAACCTCGGATGTAACCAGTCTTCCTTCCCAAACCACCAGGCAGATCTCCCCATAGCTGGAGTTATTAGTTACTCTAAGCAGAGTCCCCAGCCACCATGGACTGTGAACCTCCCAGGGCCTGTCTCCCCAGGCCTCTTGTCCCTGGAACCCTCAGCCACCAGCCAGTGTGCTAGCCCCTCCAGACAACAGGTCCACCCTGCCATTTGCTCAGGTCAGAACGCTTGGCATCTTCTTGTCTGCTCTCCTGCTCTCACATGCTAGATCCACTTTGCCAGCACATCATGCTGGCTGTACCTTAAAAATAACACCAGAATCTGTGTCTCACACCTCCACTGCTACTCCACCATCTGCTCTCACCTGGATGACTGCAACAGCTTCTTGAGTGGTCTCTTGGCTTCTATCCTTTCCCCATTTCAGTCTATCTCCACACAGCAGCCAGAGGGATCCTTCTAAAGACACGAATCTTCCTTTACTCAAAATCCTGCAATGGCACCCACTTCACCCAGAGTAAAAGCCAAAGTCCTTGCAAGGGCACCCGGCAAGCTCTTTCCAGTCTAGTGTTGTTATCTCTTTGACCTCATTTCCTACCCAACACTCACTGTGAGACAGCAACATGGTATGAAGCCAGGAGCTGGTGGGAGCTCCTCCGCCAGTGTTCAGGGAGCAAAGTTTCCGCCCACTGGCTGGAGTCACAGCCACATGCCTTTGGGTAGACCCAAACCTGTGTGAACAGAGCTTGTGAAAATAATTTGCACCATTTGGATAGTGAGGAAACCCCAGAGCTAAGAAATAAAAACTGTTCTGGAAATTGTTTGTGGAAATGTAACTTTATATTTATACAATCCCTTTGAAAAACAATTTGGCAATATCTACTAAAGTTAGTAAGGCACATTCTCTTAAACCCAGCGTTTCCCTTCTGTTAATACACCCTAAAGAAACTCGCATATGTACACAAGGATCCATAGACAAGAAAGTCCTTGGCAGTTTGTCATGGCAAAAAAACTGGAAACAACCCAAATGTTCACCAATAGGAAAACGGATAAATTGTGGCATATTCATAAAATATAATACCACAGAGCAGTGATATGTTACATAGAGCTGTGACATGATTTAATATACTAGCATGGATTAATCTCACAAACAATTTCAAGAAAATGGGGGAGCAGATATAGCTCAAGTGGTTGAGCGCCTGCTTCCTGAGTATGAGGTCCAGGTTTGATCCCCTGCACCTCCTGAAAACAAACAAACAAACAAACAAACAAACAAACTGAACTCTCCTTGGGGAGCAGATGTAGTTAAGTGATTGAGCACCTGCTTCCCATGTACGAGGTCCTGGGTTCCATCCACGGTACCCCTAAAAACAAACAAAAAAACAACTGTCATTGGGGAGTGGATTGTAGCTCAGAGTTTGAGTGCCTGCTTCCTTTCTACGAGGTCCTGGGTTCAACTCCTGGTACCTCCTTAAAAAAAAAAGGCAAGTTACAGAATATACATATAGTATATAATGTTTAAAAATATCCTCACCCAAACAATGTATTGTTTGGGATTAAGTTCAATCTGGCAAAATTAGAAAGAAACACATAAGGATTGCTAACTACTAAATTCAAGATGGTGGTTACCTGGCCTGGGCCAAGGGAGTGGGTAGGGAGAGAAAGGCAGTCAGGGAGGGGAGGGGTACATGGAGCTTCGTCTGTAAAGATACTCTTCTGTTCCTTAAATTGGGTGGTGGGTACATGGGAGCTCACTGAACAATTTTTCATATTTTGTGTGTGTCTGAAATGTTTCTTAATAACTTAAAAACATGGTTTGGGACCTGTGAATCCCAAAAGGTTGAGCAAAAGCAAAAGCTAAACCACTCTCCAGGGACACTTCCATGCCCCTGAGCTCACACCTGGAGCTCCCTTGGAAGACAACCGTTCTGAAGATGAGGCAGAATTCAAAACACAAGGAATCCGCCTCCCCCCACCCCCATGGGAGCAAGTTGGCAGACGCAACACAACAGGTGACTTTACAGCTAAGAGAGTCAAATCATAGGGCACCATCCAAGAAGTGTTAGATAAGGAGGCTGATGTTCAAAGAGATAAAGGAATGAATTTAATCCATATTGTAGGAATAGGGCACTGTGGAGGAGCAAGTGGATTTGAAAAAGAAACATGTAGAAATTCTAGAATTAAGATAAACAAATAAATACACAAAAAGCACAATAAACAGGTTAAACAACAGACTGGACACAAATGAATAGAGAATTAGTGAACTGGAAAAAGAAATCACCCATTGTGTGCAGAGAAATCAGAGATAAACAATATGAAAAGGAAGTTATGAAACATGAAGGGTGGGATGAGATCCTCCAACCTCCAGGCACAGCGTGTTAAGAGCTGCCCTCATCACACTGGTTTGTTATAAAGCTGCAGCCACATTAACTGTGGCCACCATTTTTAGCTCGCCCAATGGTAACTGGCTTTGAATAGCTCAGACCCATCTGTTAGGTTTTTGGGTTTGTTTTTTTTAGAGGTACTGGGGCCGGGGATTGAACCAGGACCTCATATGTGGGAAGCCAGTGCTCAACCACTGAACCACATCGGCTCAATCTTTTCTCTCCCTTTAACATCCTATTTTCCCATTGTTGCCCTGTGAGCCAGTTGTGTTATTTCCCAAAGAATGAGGAATCAGAGATTTTCATAAGAGTTAAAGTACCTGCTGACTCTTAAAATGTTGAATTTTATTGCCCCACCGTCAACCCCAGTGAGGTGAGTCTCCTGTTCTAGGTTGGCTATTGCCTGTCATCAGACCAATAAACTACAAAGAATGTAGTGAAGATAAAGACTTCAGTCAATAATCTCCAAGGATATGCTGATGTCAGGTAATAAACTGGGAGATGGGAGGAGGGCATCTCCAAGGGGCCCTCCAGTCCCCTAGTACAACACCAGGAAGGGCTGAGCTCCATACTGTGTCAATTTCTAACCCTAAAGGAGGCTGGACTAGTGTTACATGAAATTACTTTTTAAAACTTTTTATTATGAAGCTTTTAAAACAGTAGGAAGAATAGTTTTAAGAACACCCATATGGGGAAGTGGATGTGGCTCAAGTGGTTGGGCTACCGTTTACCATATGGGAAGCTCTGGGTTCGATTCCTGGGGCTTCCTGGTGGAGGCAAGCTGGCCTGCGTGGCACGGTGAGCTGACGGCCTGCTAGGCATGGTGAGCTGACGCAGCAAGATGATGCAACAAAGGGAGACAAGCAGACACAGAAAAATGCACAGCAAATGGACATAGCAAGCACAAGCAGCAAGCGGGGGGGATAAATAAATAAATAAAATAAATCTTAAAAAAAAAAAAAAAGAACACCCATATGCCCACTGCCTAAATCCAATAATTACCATTTTCCCATATTTAAAAATACGGCAAAAATATATATTAATATTTCAAAGTAGCTTGGCAGGTTCATTTCAAAAATAAATTACATACTCTGGTTTCTCTTCAGATCGAATAAATCTTTCGCCTTTTACTAAAAAAAAATTTAAAAAAATAAATAAATAAATTACAGTTGGTAGAGAGTGAAATGTACAATGTAACTAAACTATAATCCCTGCTTAGTGGCATTGCTCCAAAATGTGTTCATCAATTGCAATGAATGTACCACACTGATGAAAGATGTTGCTAATGTGGAAAAATGTGGGAGGTGTGGGGAGCGGGGCATATGGGAATCCTCTGTATATTCTCTGTAACATTTACATAATCTAAGTTTCTTCTAAAAATTAAAAAAGTGAAAAAGGAAAAGAAAAAGGAAAAGCAAGTGCAAAGGCTGAATCGGCCCTCTCTTGCTTTTTAACCCCTGTTCTTGCTCCCTGCTCTCACCATGTGCCCCCTGCATAGATCAACATGCAAGTAAAACCTGGGCATTTATAATCTATAGTGGGAAATTGTAGTCAATAAATCAGCCTACTTTATCACTCTTCAGCCCCTTCCTCTCTTTGGGACCCATGATCTGTTATTTTCTCCCATTTCTCTTGCCTCCCTACCTTAAAAAAATTACTGACCTAATTTAAAAAACAAATTACAGAGATCATGACAATTTATCCCTAAAAGCTTCAGGGTGCATCTCCAAAAATAAAGATATTTATCTGCATATCTACAATGTTATTATCATATTTAAGAAAATGAACAATAATTCCTTAATATCACTAATATTTTATTGATATTTTAATATCTTCCACTGTCCCCGAAATGTTTTGTATAATTTATTTTTTATTTTTTTTTTAAGGAGCCAGAATGCACTCCAGGATCAAGCATTTATTTGATGATTATGTCTTATGAATCTTTGAAATCTAAAACAACCCTCTCCCCACTCCCCCCATCCCACCCATGGTTTTTCTTGTTTTCCATGACATTGACCTTTTTTTTTTTTTTTTTTTTTTTTTATATTTTATTTATTTATTCATTAACCCCCCTTGCTGCTTGTGCTCGCTGGGTCAGCCAACCACGCCGTGCGGGCGGGCCCGCCCTCACCAGGAGGCCCCGGGAACCGAACCCGGGGCCTCCCACATGGCAAACGGGAGCCCCACTGACTGAGCCACAGCCGCTTCCCTGACCTTTTTTTTTAAAAGGAGGTAACAAGGATGATTGAACCCAGGACCTTGTACATGGGAAGCAGGCGCTCAACCACTGAGCTACACCCACTTCCTGACATTGGCCTTTTGAAGAGACTAGACTAGTTGCTATGTAGGATAGCCACATTTTGGATCTGTCTAACTGTGCCCCCTTGGTGTTTTTAACTTGTTCCTCGATTGTCTGCATTTCCCTTCAGTTGGAAGCTAAGACATATCAAGGCCTGATTAGATTCTGGTTACACAGTTTGGGCAAGAATACTTCATGAGTGATGTTATGTCTTAGTTTACTGTGCCTCCTGTAACAAATTACCATGACCTTGGTGACTTCAGACCACAGACATTTATTCTCACACTGTTCTGGAGTCCAGAAGTCCAAAGCTCAGTCTCAATGGGTCAGGGTCAAGGTGTCTGCAGGGCCACGGTCCCTCAGGAGACCCTGGGAGAAAACCCCTTCCTTGCCTCTTCTCACTACTGGTGGCTGCCTTGCCAATCTCTGCTCCTCAGTCTATGTACGTGTGATTGCACTTAGGGCCTACCTGGATAATCCAGGATAATCTTCCCATCTCAAAATCCTTAATTTACTCACATTTGCAAGGAATTTTTTTTTTTTTTTTTTTTTTTTCTGCCCCATGTAAGGTAACATCTATAGGTTCCAGGGATTGGTATGTTGATATCTTTTGGGGAACTATTTTTCAGTCTTCATGGCCTCACATAAGGGAGGTCATAATGTTTACTTTTATCTCACTATTTTCCATCCCAGTTTGTTGACCAGGTTAAAGGGGTGACCCCTAGATCTCTCTGTTGCCGAGGGACTTTGTTTTCCTTTGTGATGGGCAAGATTAGGATAATTCGTGGCCACTATGTGTATAAATATACAGGTCCCCCTCAACCTTTCCCCTAATGATCTTTTTAAAAGATTTATTTATTTATTCCCCCCCTCCATTGTTTTGTGCTCACTGTCTGCTTTCTGTGTCCATTTGCTGTGTGTTCTTCTGTGTCTGCTTGTCTGCTCTTTAGGCAGCACCGGGAACCGATTCTGGGACCTTCTGGAGTGGAGAGAGGCGCTCAATCTCTTGCGCCACCTTAGCTCCCTGGTCTGCTGTGTCTCTTATTGTCTCTCCTTTGTGTGTCTTTTTGTTGTGTTAACTTGCTGTGCCAGCTCTCTGCGTGGGCCAGCTTGCCTTTTACCAGAAGGCCTTGGGAATCGAACCCTACCTCCTATATGGTAGACCGGAGCACAGTCGCTTGAGGCATATCTGCTTCCCCCTAATGATTTCTTAAAAAATATTTATTTTTATTTTATTCCCCCCGCCCCCATGGCTCCCTGTCTGCTCATCTTCCTTAGGAGGCACTGGGAACTAAATCTGGGACCTCCCATGTGGGAGGTGAGTGCCCAACTGCTTGACACACTTCCATTCCCTGCTGGTTGCGTCGTCTGCTGGTTGAAATGGTTGCAGCCTCTGCTCGTTGCCATGTCTGCTGTGTCTGCTGGTTGTGGCGCCTGCTCTTTGCAGTGTCTCCTGGTTGCGGCGTCTGCTCGTCTTCTTTAGGAGGCACCAGGAACTGAACCCGGGACCTCCCATGTGGGAGGTGGGTGCCATTTGCTTGAGCCACATCTGCTCCATAGAAATTTTTTTTTTTGAGGTACCAGGGCCAGGACTTGAACCCCTGACTCATATGTGGGACGCTGATGCTCAACCACTGAGCCATATTGGCTCCCCTCTTTCCCCTAATGATTTTATCATCCATTGATGACCTTTGCCCAAGTCAAGGATTTCACTCGAGTTTGCAGAAAGACCACTTTCTCATTGTTGATTCCTCCTACACTTAGCCGACATTCTTCTGTAAAATAAATAATAAGAAAATAAGTAATCTCATCAACTGGTACTTTGTTTTACCTGAACTACTACTGTTCTTACTGCAAAGGCAGGATAAATATCTTATTGTTTCCTTTATTTACAATATTCTGGGTAAGGAGTTGGTGTCAAAGTTTCCTCTGATGGCGGCGAACGAATTTCCCGTTCTATAAACCCAGGTACAGGAAATTTCCTGGGCTGTCTTTGACCTTGTCCAAGGCCATGCTGAAATCCAGACATGCTGAGACATGGACTCTCCTTTCAGAAGCTTGGCCACCCCCCATGAACTGGTACTAGTTCCCTGGCATTGCTCTGTATCGGGCACCTCTGGTGATTTCTATCTCCCTCCCCCCACATCCAATAGCAGGGGCGTCCCAACATTTCTAAGGATTCTGAATATCAGAATCAAGCTTGTTAGAAGTCAAACAATTCCTGTCCCTTATAAACTGGTTAACTGATAGGAACATAGCAAAGTTAACTTGGCTTAAGATCCAGAAGCAAAAGGCTAATTACAAATCTTCACCCCTCCCTCCAACCTCACTCTCTCCTGACGCATGCTTGGGTCATGTGCTCTGAGCACCACCTTCTTTGATTTTCTATATTCTTTTTTTTTTTTTTTTTTTTTTTTTTAGTTAGGCCAGTAATTTATTAAGATAAGGAGGGAAGAGAAATGGAAGAAAATAACAGATCACAGGTCCCCGGTAGAGGGTAAGGGGCTGAAGAGTAATAAAGGGGGCTGACTTATAGACTACAATTTCCCATTATAGATAATAAATGCCCAGGTTTTACTTGCATGTTGAAACCATGAGAGCCGAGAGCAGGAGCAGGAGCAGGGCTGATTTTCTATATTCTTATTGAGAAGTCTCCACTTATCTTTTTCCTTTTATTTTATTTGTTGTGAGGCATATAAGATATACAAAGTATATATAAAAAATTTATATACAATTTTTAAGAAGTATTTATTGCGGCGGGAGCCCCGGGGAGAGTTCTCTTTTCTTTGTGAAGGGCAGGGCGCCCTGGAATGGGTTCGCCCCAAGAGAGGGGCCCGTGCAAAAAAAAAAAAAGAAAAAAAAAAAAAAAAAAAAAGAAGTATTTATTGAAGTATATTATTCATACATGAACATACATAAACTATAAGTGTTCAGTAAACATTGTGAACTTATAAAACAAACATGCATAAATCATACAGGGCTCCCACCACAAATACTTTGCATTGTTATGAAACATTTGTTAACAAATTATGAAAGAGCATTGTCAGTATTACACTAACTACAGTCCGTTTCTTACTCCCCTAAACTTTTTAAAAGGATTTATTTATTTATTTACTTTTATCCATTTTTACCGCCCCCCCCCTCCATTTTTGCTGTTTTTGTGCCCATTCGCCGGGCAACTCTCTGTGTTCGTTTCCTGCCCTCTCTTCTCATGCTTCTCCTCCTGTCTTCACTGGGATTCTATCCTCGGAACCTCTGATGTGGGAGACAGGCGTCCTAACGGCTGTGCCACCTTAGTTCCTGCTTTTTTGGTGCATCTCGTCTTGGCTGTCCCTTGTGTCACTCTCCTGTTACGTCATTATCTTGCTGCGTGGCTCGTGGGGCCTGGGGTGCACCCGCTCGCAGGGCCTGATGGCTCACCCACGCATGGAGCCTGGGAGGCTCACCCGCTCGCGGGGCCTGACGGTGCACCCGCATGCCTTCTATATTTTTCTTTATTTTACCAAGAAGTCCTGGGGATCGCACCCAGGTCCCTCCATATGGGAGACAGATGCCCAACCATTTGAGCCACATCTGCCCCCCAGCCCTTTCTTTTTATCCCTACAATATATTTCACATGGAATCATAAATTTTACAAACATCTCTCACTTGCTATTCAGTCACCAGAGCACTGTGATGTCATGGTGAAATGTTAGGAAGCTTAAGGTATTCCAGAGTCCACGAGGACAGTGCTGTAGGCAGAGTCCAGGGCGGATCCAAGCCCAGCCTGTGCTAACTGGAGGTGTGACTTTCACAAAGTCACGGTCAGCTCTCTCAGCCTCAGTTTCCTCTTCTGTAAAGGAAAAGATTTGGATTAATTTACTTCTAAGCTTTGTTCCAGCTTTACTATTTTATTGTTCAGCTAATGATCCCATTAAAAATGTCTAAGGTGATACCCCTGAATTTTTAGCTTGCAGATTTGGGGACCTCAGGAAATATGATTTCTGGCCCCAATCCCACGAGTGTGAAATTTCTTTGTTAGGAGTTTTCTCTTTTCTTTTTCAATTTTAATTTTATTTTTTAAGGAGGTACTAGGGATTGAACCCAGGACCTCATACATAGGAAGCAGGCACTCAACCACTGAGCTACGTCTGCTCCCCAATATTATATGTTTTCTGGGGATGGTTTTTGTTTTGTTTTTCTCTTTCTTTTTCTTTCTTTCTTTTCCATCCAGAACAAATACTGCTGCCAGCATTTGTACTACCAATCTCTAGTTCACCCACTGAGGATGTGGCCTTTGGAAACCTTATTTACATAAAGAGGTGGCAAGCCATCCGGTGGAAGTTCGCTGATCTGATTTTTTAAATTATTGCTTTGAAATATTATTTATATTGATTTGGGGGCATCTCCTTAAATTTTGTACCCGACACCAGTGTCTCATTCAAGTCCCGCTTGGGGGTGTGTGTGTGTATCTTATTTAATTCCCAACCCTTCATAGGCCCCTCATTTGTCTCCTGGCCTGCAAAGGTGGAATCCATTGAAAGCCTGATTTAGGCACTACAGAATGGCGGATGCCCACAGGCTCACTTGCTTTGCTGGATTCTTGCTTCCTATTATTTACAGTCTGTTTTAGTTTGCCAAACGGCTGCCGGTGCAAAGTACCAGAAATGGATTGCCTCTTATAAAGGGGATTTATTTGGGGGTAAAAGCTTACTGTTCCAAGGCCATGAAAAGCCCAAAGCAGGGCACCACAAGAGGTACTTTCTCATCAAAGTCAGCTACTGTTGATTCTGTTGTCTGGACACATGGCAAAGCAAGATGGCCACTGATCTCTGGGAGGCCTCAGCCTTCCCCTCCAGCCTGTCAGCCCATCTCTTTTTTTAAAGATTTATTTTATTTATTTATTTCTCCCCACCCCTTCATTGTTTGTGCTTACTGTGTCTGTTTGTTGTGTGCTCGTTTTCCTTTTTTAGGAGGCACCAGAAACCAAACCCGGGACCTCCGATGTGGGAGGGAGTCACCTAATCACTTGAGCCACCTCCATTCCCTGCTTTGTTGTTTTCTCATTATGTTTTCCTCCTTGTGTCTCTTGTTGCATCATCTTGTGTCAGCTTGCTGCACCAGCCCATCCTATCAGCTTGATGTCTTGCTTGTCTTCTTTAGGAGGCACCGGGAACCAAACCTGGGACCTTCCATGTGGTAGGCAGGAGCTCAATCACTTGAGCCACATAGCTTCCCAGCCTGTCTCCTCTTGAGCTGCTCCATGGGCACAGCCTCTTTGAGCCTCTCAGGGGCTTCTGTCTTCCTGCAGTCCTCTCTCTCACACTGAAGAATCAAATATGCAGGCTTCCCTTTCCTGTGTCTATGTTTTCATTTATATCAGACCCAGCCAGGGGGTGGAGACAATCTGAGTCACACCTCACTTACAGTCCAATCAAAAGCCCTAAATTGATCTTATCAAGTAATCTAATCAAATATCCCTCAACTGAATTCAATGCAATCAAAGGGTATCACATTCAGAGGAACAAATTAGTTTACAAATACAACCTTTCTTTTTTTGGGATTCATAAAATAATCTCAAACTGCCACACAGATTTTGAGAGTTTCTCTTACTTTCTTGCCTGCTTAACCTTGCACTAAAAGTGTTCTTTTAAAAATATTCTTTTTGGAGTAATGAAATTGTTCTAAAATTTTTTTGTGGTGATGAATGCACAACAGTGATTATACTAAAAGCCATTGATGTACACTTTGAATAGATTGTATGGTATGTGAATATATCTCAAAACTGTTTAAATATTCTATTCAGAGTATTAGGAAAGGGAATAACTGTCCTTTCTTTGTCATAATTTGAGTCTTTTGTGTGTGTGTGTGTGTGTCAAAAAGAAGTCCAAGTCTTTGCCCTAGAAGTTCCTTCCTATAATTTTATCTTTTTCTTCTACTCTTCCTGGTAATGAGGATTGAATTATTTAAATCACATACCCAGTGCCTGGCCCCTGGTATTTGCTGCTCAGTCAATGTTAGTTGTTACTATCTTTCCATTGTTTAAGGGGCAGCCTGATAAGTCCACAGAGCCGAGAGCCCAAGGGTCCCTAACCAGAGGGGTTGGGAGGGAGAGGAGTGCCCAGAAAGCCAGGGGCTGCATCTACTCTAGCTGGGATTTGGCTGCCAAGCCAGCTGCCCCTATTTTCCAAGTTTTCTATGGCTGCTTTGTCCCATTTTTACAAATAAGCACCCTAACTTCCCCTTTTCAATCTCCTGCCTCCCGATCTTTCCTTTATATTAAAAAAAAAAAAAAAAAAAAAGTTGTCCAACCTTTTCCGCACTCCTGACATGTAGCACATGCCAGCTGGAAACTAGAACTCATTTAAGAGTCAAGTGGGGCTTTTTCCTTTCGTGGGTGGCGGTGAGCGCGGAGACGGCGCCATGAAGGCCTCGGGCACGCTGCGGGAGTACAAGGTGGTGGGGCGCTGCCTGCCCACCCCCAAGTGCCGGACGCCGCCTCTCTACCGCATGCGGATCTTCGCTCCCAACCACGTCGTCGCCAAGTCCCGCTTCTGGTACTTCGTGTCCCAGCTGAAGAAGATGAAGAAGTCTTCGGGAGAAATCGTGTACTGTGGGCAGGTGTTCGAGAAGTCTCCACTGCGGGTGAAGAACTTTGGCATCTGGCTGCGCTACGACTCCCGTAGCGGGACCCACAACATGTACCGGGAGTACCGTGACCTGACCACGGCTGGTGCAGTCACCCAGTGCTGTACGTCCCCGGGGGTGGCCAGTGAGTGGGGGGTGGGGGGAGGTGGCGCTATGAGTCACAGTGACCAGGTCAGCGGCCTCCGTGTGTTAGTCCTCCCTCTTGGGGTCAGCCTGTGTGGGGACTGAGCTCTTACACCTGGGCCTGGTTTTGGGGGTACAGGCTACCCCCAGCACCTGTCCCAGGTGGTCTTGGGGGTTGGCTCCTGGCCTCCCTGCTCGCACCCAAACCCAAGAACCGCAGTTTCTCGTAACAGTGGTTTAAACAGTGGTGCGAACAGCAAGCGAATCTCGTCGCCTTTGGGGGGCTGTGCCGTGCCCCTCAGAGTGAATGTGGAGGTTCTACACCCCGGGGGGCACTGCACAGTGCGCAGGGGGTGCTGACCGCGCTCCTTTACCCCAGACCGCGACATGGGCGCCCGGCACCGTGCGCGCGCCCACCCCATCCAGATCATGAAGGTGGAGGAGATCGCGGCCAGCAAGTGCCGCCGGCCGGCCGAAAAAAAAAAAAAAAAAAAAGAGTCAAGTGGGGAGCGGATGTAGCTCAAATGGTTGAGCGCCTGCTTCCCACGTACAAGGTCCTGGGTTCAATCTCCGGTACCTCCTAAAAAAAAAAAAGTCAAGTGTTCTAGCAGTGGTTCGCAAACGTGAATGTGCATGAGAATCACCTGGAGTGCTGGTTGACACACTAGCTGTGCCCCGCCCCCCCGAGTTTCTGATTCAGCAGGTCTGGGTGGGGCCCAAGCATTTCCCAGAGAGTGCTGCCACAGTCCAGTGACCACAACTTTGAGGAGCACAGCACCACTGTCCCAGCTCCTCATCGATCCCGGGCTCCTCTTTCCTTGTGTACCAAGCAGCCACCGGATGCCAGGTACTGAGGCAGCCATTTGAGACGCCCAGGTAAATAGGGCCAGTTTGGCTCCTGCCAGTTGTTACAGTTATTGGTTTCTTTAGATAAGAATTCTTCCCGTGGAGACATTTTATCTTTTGAGATCTTTCCCTCAGTGTTTTGAAATCTATCCTTCCGAAGTTTAGGCTAAATATGTAGGAGAATGTTTCTCTATGTATACTCCAGGGACCCCAGCATCAGACTGCCGTGAAGTTCCTGTTTTAAATGGAAATCCCTGGGCTCTGATTCTTGAGGTACTGTAGGTCTGGGATGCGTCTAAGGGGTCTGGCTTATAACAGGCTCCCTCTGCCCCTGCCGCTCACCCCCTCCCCAGGAAAGGCCAGAGTCATCTAAGCCAAGGCTCCTGCCAATTCGACTTCTCCAAGCAGTACAGCTCATGGATCAGTCCTTCATAGTTTCATTTACCCCCTTTTCTCCCCTCTTTCTGATAAATAAAATAGTTAGCAAGACTTAGATGAGCAACTTTGAGTGACATTAGACCTGTGGATGTCCTGGGTGCTGAAGGTACCCTTCACTCTTCCTTGCCGTACCTATTTAGTGATCTGCATTAGAGAAGCAGACTCCACAGTCGTGTCACCTGTGTTTCTCTCTCCACTCATCTTCCCTCCTTCAGGCCCAACGGTGCTGCCGCTACACGTGACTCCTGTGTGGTAACAGTGTGGTTTACTGACAGAGGCAAAGGATTACATCACCTTATTCTGAGAACTGGCAATTAGAGGAGGAAATTAAGCAGGTATCCCATCTTTCCTATGCAAACTGGTTCAACGTAACCAGCCTTGATGAGGGAAAGCTCTCTTTTACAGAAGAATCCCAGCTAATAAACGAGGAAGAAATAATAGAATTTTTAAATCACTATTTTTTTTTTCAATTAAATGTCCTGGATACATATACATTTTTTTAAAAAATCATACAATGTTACACAATATATTTGGTTCATATTAATGCATTCAGTATTTATCCTTTAATAACTATTTTTATTACCCCTCAAGAAATAATTTATTCTAACAAAATTCATCTGTGAGGGAAGCGGCTGTGGCTCAATCAGTAGGGCTCCCGTTTACCATATGGGAGGCCCTGGGTTCGGTTCCCGGGGCCTCCTGGTGAAGGCAAGCCCGCCCGCACGACGTGGTTAGCTGACCCAGTGAGCACCAGCAGCAAGGGGGGGATAAATGAATAAATAAATAAAATCTTTAAAAAAAAAAAAAAATTCATCTGTGAATGAATCTGTCAGGTGAAAGGTTGACAGAAAACTTTCCAAGGGAGCGTCGGGCTGTAGCCACCTGAACCCACAACTCGATTTCAGCTGTGTACACAGAGAGGTGCAGACAGCACGTGCCTCCTGCTGGGGTGCGAGAGCAGGCACCTACCAAGGACTCCTGTCCCCACCCTCCACCCACCCCACAGTGGAGTCTGAATCCAACCAAACCTTCAGAGGTTTGATAACTGGAAATACAAGGAATGGAGGGAGAAGTTCAATGACACTCGGAGGAAGCAGACACATTCAGAGAGAGAAACGTCCATGGGACGAATGATCCTGTTTCTGCATTAATGGCATTTAAAAAAAAAAAAAAGAAAGGCAAGGAGGTAGGGCTGTAGATTAAAAAAGTCTTAAGAGACATCAAGGAGCAGATGTGGCTCAAACAGTCGAGTGCCTGCTTCCCACATGGGAGGTCCCTGGTGCCTCCTAAAAACAAATAACAAACAAGAAGCAAACAAACAAAAAAACCAACTCAGGGAAGCTGATGTGGCTCAGTGGTTGAGTGCTGGCTTCTCACATATGAGGTCCAGGTTCAAGCCCCAGCCCCGGTACCGGAAAAAAAAAAAAAAAAAAAAACAAACAAACTGCAATGTGTAGATTTTCTTGGGGTTCTGATTTGAACAAATCAATTGCAAACAAAACGTTTTTGAGAAACATAGGAATAAAAGGAAAATTCCTCAATATGATAAAAGGCATATATGAAAAACCCACAGCCAACATCATACTCAATGGGGAAAGGTTGAAAGCTTTCCCTCTAAGACCAGGAACAAGACAAGGATGCCCACTGTCACCACTGTTATTCAACATTGTACTAGAAGTTCTAGCTAGGGCAATTAGACAAGACAGAAAAATTAAAGGCGTCCAAATAGGAAAAGAGGAAGTAAAACTCTCACTGTTTGTGGATGACATGGTCCTGTATTTAGAAAATCCTGAAGTATCCATTACAAAGCTACTTGAACTAACAAATGAGTTCAGCAAAGTGGCAGGATACAAGATCAACAAGCAAAAATCAGAAATGTTTTTGTACACTAGTACTGAACAATCTGAGGAGGAAATCAGGAGGAAAATTCCATTTTCAACAGCAACAAAAAGACTCAAATACCTAGGAGTTAATTTAACCAAAGAATTACAGGACCTATATGCAGAAAACTACAAAACAATGCTAAAAGAAATTTTAAAAGACCTAAACAAATGGAAAGACATTCCGTGTTCTTGGAATATCATGAAGATGTCAATCTTGCCCAAACTGATTTATAGATTCAATGCAATACCAATCAAAATCCCAACAGCTTACTTCACAGAATTAGAGAAGGCAATTACCAAATTCATCTGGAAGGGTAAGTGCACCCGAATAGCCAAAAGTATTCTAAAAAAGAAGAGCAATGTGGGAGGAATTTCACTGCCTGACCTTGAAACATATTACAAAGCTACAGTGGTCAAAACAGCATGGTACTGGCATAAAGATAGACATATCGATCAGTGGAATAGAATTGAGAATCCAGAAATAAATCCTCACCTATACAGTCAACTGGTTTTTGACAAACCTACCAAGCCCACACTGATGGGAAAAAACAGTCTCTTCAACAAATGGTGTTGGGAGAACTGGATATCTATAACCAAAAGAATGAAAGAGGACCCCTATCTCACCCCCTATACAAGAATCAACTCAAAATGGATCAAAGATCTAAATATAAAAGCCAGGACCATAAAACTACTAGAAGAAAATGTAGGGAAACATCTTCAAGACCTTGTAGTAGGTGGTGGTTTCTTGGACTTCACACCCAAAGTACGTGCAACAAAAGAAAAAGTAGATAAATGGGACCTCCTCAAAATTAAACACTTTTGCACCTCACAGGACTTTGTCAGAAGGGTGAAAAGGCAGCCAACTCAATGGGAAAAAATATTTGGAAATCACATATCTGATAAGGGTTTAATATCCAGGATATATAAAGAGATGTTACAACTCAACAATAAAAAGACAAACGACCCAATTAAAAAATGGGCGAAAGACTTGAATAGACATTTCTCCAAAGAAGAAATACAAATGGCAAAAAAACACATAAAGAAATGCTCAACATCATTCATGCTTAGGGAAATGCAAATCAAAACTACAATGAGATATCATTTCATGCCTATCAGAATGGCCACTATTAAAAAGACAGAGAACTACAAGTGCTGGAGAGGATGTGGAGAGATAGGAACATTTCTTCACTGTTGGTGGGAATGCAGGATGGTACAACCACTATGGAGGACTGTTTGGCAGTTCCTAAAGAAGTTGAATATAGACTTGCCACGTGACCCTGCAATACCACTGCTGGGTATATACCCAGAAGAACTGAGAGCAGTGACACGAACAGACATCTGCACACTGATGTTCATAGCCACATTATTCACCATTGCCAAAAGTTGGAAACAACCCAGGTGTCCATCAACAGAAGAATGAATAAACAAACTGTGGTCTATTCACACGATGGAATATTATGCAGCTGTAAGAAGAAATGAAGTCATAAAGCATATGGCAACATGGATGAACCTGGAGGACACTATGTTGAGTGAAGCAAGCCAGACACAAAAGGGCAAATACTGTATGAATGCATCACTATGAACCAAATATATTGTGTAACATATAAAAAACAAACAAACAAAGAAACAAAAAAACCGTTTTTGAGACATTTAGTGAAATCTGAATCTCGACTGGGTATTAGAAGACACCACATAATTATTGTTAATTGTTTTGGTGCACAATGGCATTATAGTCTGTTAGTTTAAAAAAGGAGAAACATACTTTAAGAATGTAAGGGCAAAATATCATGAGGTCTGAATATTTCAGCAAAGGAAATGAAAAGAAAAAAGGAACAGAAGCAAATGTGGCAACATCTCAATAACTGCCGAAGCTCGAGGCTGGATATATGGAGTTCATTATACTATTTTCCCTACTTTTGTGTGTTTCTGAAAATGTCTATACATTTTAAAAATTACATTATTAACCACAAATTCTGGAAAAACTATAACAGAATTACCCCATGACTTGACAAAGTAGGATTATTTCATCTCTTCTATCCTGAATGCATTATCCCAACATTTCTTAGAGAAGCAGTTGAAAGCAGAACAAACCCTAACTGCAAACGAATGTGGCCCTCATCCCTCAGCCTTTACCGTCTTAACATTTGATCCAAGCATTGAATTTCCTTTCTGTGTGGAGGGAACCTGTGGCTCTCCCACTCACCAGCAGGCTGCCCAAGTTCTTTTTGCAAGCATCTACCTTAGGATGGAGGTGCACTGCAGGAAGCACTGCATTTCTCTGCCAGGCTGGCCTGGAAAGGCTTCTCCTGTGCATTTTGCAAATCTGCTAAAAACCTGCTCCCTGGTTTACAGAGGACGGTACCCCAACCCCATCTCAGAAGCATAAAACAGAGCAGGTTTGTAAACATCTTGTGGGGTTTCTCCCCCTACTCCTCAAAACACGCATGAAGCGCAGCCTGGTTTTCTGTGATATGAAGAAATGCCAAAGGGAAAGGAGGACTTGATTCGCCAAAGTCAGATTTTCAGGAGCAATAAAGATAACAGCTCCCTCCCCCAAACACATCCCTACAGGTAGGCCTGAGTAAAACAGACATGACAATATGCATTGGCGGAAGAACAGAGACTTTACAAAAATTTTCATTCTCCTTCATTAAAAATTTTTAAGTTTATAAATATTTTGATCCATAAACAACCAAGGGGGATGGTGCACCTAGTTATTTAACCTGAAACCTGTCAGGACATTCACCAACCCTCTCTAAGGCCAGAATCTCCCCCTACCCCCAAAGAGGAAGCTGGTCTTTTCCGAGTCCCTGAGTTCACATTTAACCGATTCTACAGGCCCACCTAGGTCCCGTCCAAGAAAAGGACCAATCACTGTCCTGGGGGGCAGCACAGGTCTAGGGGCCACACTTGGGGATGTGGAAGGTATGTGCTCCCAGGTGAGGGTAGAACTTGCTGTGTGGGAGAATCAACCAGGCTTTCAGTCCTAAAGAGTGATTTCCTGTCAGAGAGAAATTAAGTTTGCAAAGTGCTAGTGTCTAAAGGAAGGTGCAACTGCACCCCCAGCAGATTCCTCCATAGATCCGGGGTCCTGAGGGCTGAGTCTGGGCCCTGTACCCCTGCAGCAGGGGGCAGCTCAGAGCGTCCCGTAGACGCTGACTTTGGCCAGGGAGATGCTCTCCACACACTGGTTCTGGCCTTTCTCGTACAGGATGTAGATCTGGGGGTCCTGGGCCTCTCCGCCCATGCTGCCTTCCAGGGCTGCCAGGGAGGAGTAGCCACTGGGCCCTGGCCACAGCTGGACCGTCTCTTTCTGCCACGAGGTACCATTGCTGAAGCTCCAGCGCAGGGTCAGATTCACCCCTGGGGAAAGCAGCAGAGTCAGGGCAAGGAGGGTCTCCAGCCAGGCCCTCCCTTTCTGGACACGGGCTCCCCCACTGCCAATGCCACCCGTCAGGCACTCACGGAGCTCTGGGTGTGCTGGGTTGGAGAAGAAGATGATGCCGTTGCTGGTGGCAACAGCTCCTGCAGCTACCACAGGGTCTACGAGCTCGGGGTCAAAGGTCACGTCCCGGGGCCGCAGGGTATCACAGGCATCGTAGCTGCGAAGGATAATTCGGCAGTGGCAGTGGTAGTTGTTCTGGTTCCGGGCGTTAATGACGACCGAGCCGTCCGGGAGCTCGTAGGGCTGAGGGGGAAGGAGAATGGAACCTCAGGGGGACACGGGGAGGGACAGGGAGGGGAGAGCGGGTGGGGAACCGCCCCTGGACGCCTGACCTGGCACTCATCAGGGTTGAAATCGTACTCCTGCTTGGGCTGGCCATAGGGGATGCCGCTGACTCCACTCCCGTAGCGCCAAGATGCGCCGTGGTCATCGCTGAGGAGGCAGAAGACCCCGTCCCGCTCCAGCGTCCCGTGGCCACACACAATGAGCCGGCCCTTCTGCGGCTCCCTCTGTTTCTGTGGGAAGGGAAGCAGGGTGTCAGAGAGAGACAGTGAGGGGCTCAGACGGAGGGATGGGGCGCCCATACCATGAGGTACCCACCACCTCCTCTGTGTGAGTCCTGCCCTTGGTCACTGAGAGTCCCTGAATTAAGAAGCTCTTTTTCAGAATTAAGCTCCTTCAGAATGTCCAGGGTACACCAGCTGTGCACAGCACAAGGGGGCCCAGGCAAGGGCACACACAGTAACTTAAACCCAGTCTGTGCTCAGGCTTGCATCTGCCCCAAGGAAGGGTTGTCTTTTTTCAATCTGCCAAAAGGCACTGCACGAAGTAGCACAGCCCCCTTAATGACCCCCAAATGGGAAGTCAGCAGCGAAGTTCCATCTTCCCCTGGCAGGGCGTTCTTCCCAGGCTGTCTCTTTCTTCCATGGAATTCTACCCAAGACAGAAAATCTGACATCCTAGGATCTTCCCCTTGGGAAGGAGTCCTTTTTGGGGTGTCCCTTAGACTCTCCACCAGGCAGCCTCTCCATCCATCTCCCAGGACAGAGACCTGAATGCCAGAGCCTGGTCCAGGGGCGAACATCTCAGTGCCAATATCCAGGGAGAGGTTGCGGGGGGGGCTCCAGGAAATGCCGTCGTCCTTGCTCCACACCAGCATGGTGGAGGCCACCAGGCAGCCGGCCTTGTGGGCACAGAGGGAGTAGAAAAGGAACACCACGCCCGTCTCCACATCGTTCACCACCGCCCCCAGGTTGAGGCCGTCAGGGGTCTCCCCGTCATCTATGATGAATGCTGTAGGGGACCACGTGCTGCCTGAATTGAAAAAGGGAAGGAAGGAACCAGGGTGAGCAAGCCGGAGGTGCCCTTCAAACCACCCGTCCATTTCCAGCTTCCGGCACAGGGCCGTTGGGTATCCACAGAACCTAGAGGAGTGCCTGGCACATAGTAGGTACTCAGGAAGTGTGACTGACTGTTCCACCACTTGGTAATCCCAATCTCCAGATCCCTGCCCTGAATACTTTCTCTTCTTAAGCTCTCCCTGCCCCTGGGGGTCCCAGGCCTCCAGCCCTCCAACCCCCACCCCCCCCGCCCTCAGGCTCCCCATTCATCCATCCCTGCACCTGCTCTTGCCACCCAGGCATCTTTGTACCCTGGTCCGTGGACCTCCGGAGAGCGATGAACTTGGCCCCCATATCAGATGCCGATAATTTTCGGGCCTCAGTGAAAGCGAGGAGAGTGCCCCGAGGAGTGACTGTGATGAGTGGGATGCGGAATGTGTCCACAGAGCCGATCTGCCTCCCGCTCACCCACAGGAGCTGCTCCATGGTCACCAGGGGCTGCACCTGGGGCAGGAGGAGGAAAGGTGAGCACGGAGGAAACCTGGGGTTTGGGGACAGATGGAAGAGCTCCTACTCAGGGCCCCTGGGAGAGGGAGGGTGCTGGGGGTTCCAGAATAAGGGAATTCTGAGAAGAGTTTGAGCAAAGCTGTGGGCTGGGAGCAGGGGAGGAGTTCAAAAGGGAGAAGGATCCCTGGTGGGGGGCGGGGCAGGGGACCCAAGGTGGGGAAGGGACTGGAGTGAGGAGGAGGGTGGAGGGAAGGAGGATGGGGGCCCCGGAAGGGGGAGAAAGGCTGGGGCGGGGGGAGAGGCCCGCAGCTGAGCGACACCCGACACAGACCACCGCGCGGGCTGGAAGTGGGGTGTGCGAGGGGTAAACTCACCAGACTGAAGTCGGTCTCTGATCCGGCCCCAAATCCTGCCAGCGACAACAGCACAGGGAGGATCGCGGCAAATCCATGCACCCCACAGCCTCCCCAGAACCCCATCACCCGCAGTTCCCAGGGTCTGCCCCCGAGCGCCGTGCCGGGTCGCTCCACGGTCATCGCTGTCCCGCGGCGGCGGCGACACTGGCCCCGGCCCTTTAAAAGCTCAGTTGTCACCCGTCCACCTCGCCCCTGCCCGGCCTCCGGGCCGCACTCCCGCGACTCCAATTGGCCCTCACGAATCCGTCCCCCCCACACCGCCTCCCGCCTGACCCCTCAGCTCCCGGAGCTCGCCAGGTCAATCGGCCTTCCGCAGGCCCCGGAGCACGTGACCCAAACAGGCAGCGGATTGGCTGAGGAGAAGAAGGGACCGGTGTCATTACACAGCAGCTTTTTGATTGGCCGTGACATCTGGGCGTGTCACGGGGGCGGGGCCGATTTTAAAGAGCCAGGCGGGGTAAAAAAAGGCAGCGTGTGTTCGTGAAGGCAATGAAAGTCGCAGGATTATTGAGACAACAAAATATCAATCTTTAATAAAAGTTTTTAAACTACAAAATCGCGATCTGGAGGAGCGGGCGGGGCTAGGCGGGCTGTACAGGAGGTGTGCAGCTCTGAGCCAGGGCCTGGTCTCTCACTTCTTCCTCTTTTTGTCTCCTGAAGTCACCTCGTTCTTCTTGCCCAGAATCTGCAGAAGGGTCTTGGGCATGTAGTAGGGCCGGTCCAGGGAGCCATCATTCCGCTCCAGGTCTTCCACTGAGCCGCAAAAAAGACCAACTGGTCAGAGTGGACCCTGGGAGGGTTATCCCTACCCCTTGGAGAAAGCAGCTGACTGGGAGACTCTCTGCCTGGGTTTTAATCCTGGCTGTCCACCCAACAGGTTTTGTAACCCAACAGGGCAAGTTATGCCATCTGTTTCCTCATCTGTAAAGTGGGGTCAGTGATACCTTATTTCATAGAGTGATGAAGAAGATTAACAGAAAAAAAATGCATGTCAATCACTTGACTAGATCCTGGTACATACTAAGCCTTCAATAAATGTACACAGTAGGGTAAGAAAAGTCCCCTCTCATTAGAGGAACCTACAGGGAAGTCTCTCTTGTGGCTAACTTCTGGTCTACCTTTTCTTGGGGAAGATTGTTCCTTCCTGGGAGAGCCTACTAGCCTGGGGACTCACTCTCTCATCTTCCCCAAACTCATGGCCTGAGGATGTCAGAAGCAGTTCCTTCTGGTGCCCTGCTGTTTCTAGAAGTACTGTGTCCCTCCAAAGCCTGAGCTACCCCTAACCATAAGGGGTGGGGGGAGGTGGCTGGGAATGCCACTCACAGAAACAGAGGAAAAGCGTGTCCACACACATCCCAAAAACGCTGAAGAACCCGCTGGCGATGACGTAGGCTCCCAGGATGGAGGTCTGGAAGATACAAGGCCTGTTGGGGATGCCGGGTTCCTTTGGAGAGTTGTGGGGTGAGGGGTGAGGGGGGGGCTGTGGCAGGGTAAGAGTCACTCACCATGATGGGCAGCCAGTAATAATTGAGTTGGGGGTTCTCAAACTCCTTACCCAGCCCCTGGATGCGGCCGGAGAAAAAAAAGAAGGACAGGACACCTGTGGGAAAGGACTGGAAGTCAGCGAGGCTCCTCTGAGCTCACCTCTTCAGCTGCCCAACACCCAGGACCTCTGGCCCCAGAACCCTCGGGTCTGGCCCTCACCGACGCCTCCAACCACCAACAGCTTCCCGAAGAACAGCAACAGGTCTGTGACTTTATCCAGGACAACCACCCTGTACCAGGAGCGAAGGGAGACTGGTGGTGAGAGGCCTGACAGGGGTAGGAACAGAGCTGGCTACATAATTTGTGGGACCCGTGAAAATGAAAATTATACACATTCCAAGATGTGCCCGCAGGTCATTAAGCCCAGCACAGGGCCCTCCGGAGCACAGTCGCACACCCATAGGGCTGGCCCTGGGTGGGAGGTCTGAGGATAGCCCTGCGGAGGTAGGGGGTGGCCTGACCTGACGACGTTCCTCATAAGCAGCATGAAGGCGTTCTTGGCTGAGACACAGAAGTTCTTCCCATAGATGGCAATCTGGATGGGGTGGACAGGTCAGAGCCGACCTGCGGGGTCGGCTTGCCTGAGCCAGGGCGGGGTGCCTGGGCCAAGGGGCACCGGAGCAAGGGGATTGTTTGTGCAGGGGGTGGGTGGGGCTCACCATGATGTATGCATTGCGGTTCAAGAACTTGATAAATTTCTCCAGACACCAGAGGCAGCACTTGAAGCAGCACATGATGCAGCGGGCCACAGGGTTCTGGGTTCCTGGGAGAAGAGGGCCCGTGTCTGCCCACAAGCCCCTGACAGCCCCTCCACAAGGATCCAGCTGCAGCCTGGCCTTCCCCAGCCCCAGAGCCTGGGCTCACCTCTCAGCTTGTGGTCAATGTATTCCAAGACCACCCGGGCCAGCTGCACAAGGGTCAGGATGAGGGCTCCGAAGGCCAGTGACCCAGTATGGTAACTGCAGAGGGAGTGAGGTAGGTGGTCAGATGCAGCTCTGGGACCCCCTGGCACCCCCACGTTCACAGATTCCCAGGCCCCTGCCCTGGGCTTACTGCAGCGTGCGGATGAAGGCAGCGCTCAGGGGGAAGGTGGGGATATCCCGGGGCTTGTGGAAGGCCCAGTAGTAGGAGGCAAAAGCCCCGGCCAGGACACACTGGCCCAGTGCCAAAACCCAGTTGAGGGTCCAGAAGAGCCCCAGGACTCCGTAGATTTGCAGGTTGAAGAGGGAACGTTGAACTAGGCCTGTGGACAAGTAGCCCTGGAAGACGCACAGCAGCCCGGGGCACGAGGAGTTCACCGGCTGGGCCTAGGGGGGACAAAGTAGGTGCCGGCCTGGCCTTCAGGGACCCCAGTGTAGAGCCATGGCCTCCGCCCATTCCCAGCCAGCTCCTTGCCTCTGAGCAGAGGGAGAGGACAGTGGTAGCCTCTGAACTGGGGGTTCCTTCTAGTAGTGTCCATCTACAGGTTCAAACTGGGCTCAAACAGTTTGCCTATTGTGTGAATGTAATTAGCTCACTTCAGTCAAGAGCCCCTGAGCAGGCCGTGTGGTCAGAGCCTCGGGTCAGTGCCTGGTTCCCTTGCGCCCACTTAGCTGTCCATTCCTGGAAGCCTTCAGAGAACTCCAGGACTCCCAGAGCTGCCTCTGCAACTTCAACCAAAACATTTTTCCAGCAAAATCGAATACATTGGGTATTAGGTGATATTAAAGAATTGCTAGTTTTGTTGGGTGTGATACTGGCCTAGTGGTTATATTTTTAATAGTCTATCTGTTGAGATCCACCTTGACGTAGATACAGGTGAAATGGGACGCTGTCCAGAATTTGTTTTAAAAAGCTCTAGAAAAAAAATTTTTTTTTCAGGTGGTGGGTGGGGAGATAGAGGAGACAGAACAGAAAGCTGAGGGTTGTGTAGTCTGGGCAACAGGCACAGTCATTCACTGAACTATCTCTACTTTTGCGTGTGTTTGAAAATTTCCAGGAAATTTCCAGGAAAATGATCCTTTCCAGCAAATGTGCCTGAAATCTTGATAATTGCTGAAACCATGTGCACATCTGAATCTTGTCCTAAGGAAATAACTAGATCACCTACCCTGACCTGTGTAACTGCTGGTTTGTGTCAGTCTCCACCCCTAGAGCCTGAGCATGGAGAAAGTTCTGCATACCTTGCACCTGGCATGTTGAGCTTTATGAAGAGGACCCTTTTTTTTTTTTTTTTTGAGGTACCTGGGCCAGGTTACGTGGGAAGCCGGTGCTCAACCACTGAGCCACATAGGCTCCCCAGCGTTGGTTTTTGATTTGCCTGTTGTTTTTGTTTGTTTTTAAGCAGGCACCGGGACCTCCATGTGGGAAGCAGGCGCTCAACTGCCTGAGCCACATCCACTCCCCTCCTTTCCTTTTTTTGTAGAGTGGGGCTGAAGCTCTAGCTCAGGTGAGGCAGGGACATGAAAACTTTGACAGCAAATCCCCAGCAGGCCGATGTTCCTGGCCACCCCTGGGAACCTCAAGGGGTAGGGTTGCCAGGAAACAGCTCCTCTCCCAGGACCCCAGGGAATTCCCACCTGCCTCTTGCCTGGGGCACTGAAGACTGTGTTCCTTGGGAGAAAAGCTTAAAAAAATCCCACCACACTTTATCAAGCTTTTATCAGGTGACAGACATTTTGCTAAGTGCGCTATGTGCCTTATGCCATTTGATCTTCTCAGCTACCTGGTGGGACAAGTATTAGTATTCTCTCCCTTTTACAGATGAGTGACAGGCAGAGGGTCAAGTAAGGGGTTAATTGTCCTGATGGTGGGGAAGGTCCTAGGAAGGGGTGGGGTAAATTCTGGTCTCCAGCTCCCCCCACCCCACCCTGCCCTGCCCCAGGCACACCTTGCCTCCTCTCCCTGCCTCAGTTTCCTTCCCTACACAATGCTTGCAGCAGGAGCAAGGGGGCTCGCTCTCTTTTTGATTCTGCCAGGGGCTGGCTGTGTGACCTTGAGGGAGCCCCTTGCCCTCTCTGGGCCTCAGGTTCCTCTGCACAATGAGAAATTTGGACCAGTTGGCCTCTAAGGCCCCCTCGGCCCCACTGGTCCCCCTCCACGCCCACCCCATCGCCCCTCACCATGGGGTTGCATGATGTATTCAGTGGCGCTCTCTCACAGCCGGGCTGGCTGGCGTTTGGCGCCCACCAGACGTACTGGGGTTGTCCTGACGTGGCCAGGTACCCAGAGGGGAGTCAAGGAAAGCATGGTCCCACAGTCCACAGGTCCCTCCCCAGGAACTTCTTTCCAGAGCCCATCTGTTCTTCTTATGCAGGTTGCTCATTGCAAAAAGGGAGCTGGAATTCAGCCTGTGCTTGCTCTCTCAACTCTGTCCAGGTGCAGGGCTGCGTCTGCCCAGAGGGAGGGCACCTTCTTCCAATTGCACAAAGACAAGTCTGGGCAAGTGCGGCCCTGCACCCACCCCTAAGGCCTCCGGGAGGGCGTGGCCATTTGGGCAAAGGATACAGAGCGGTCATGGCCCAGTAGGCAACACAGATGAGCAGGAGAACAAAGGTGACCAGTGGGTAGAACATGGTAGACATCATCTGTCCCACAGCCCTGCAGGGAGGTGAGAGCTGCTCACCAGTATGGCTCCGAGGTTCGGCTCTCACCCTCCAGCTTCCCTGGAGTCTGCCCCACTCTCCCAGGCTGGGAGCAAGTGGGGCATCAACTCCGTCTCCTGTCTGTATCCCCCAGTTCCCAGAGCAGGGCTGGGCATACAGGAGGTGCTCACTGAATGACTTGAATTGAATAAATCAGACTTGAGGGATGTTTAGGAGACCAGAGTCATAGAGAAGCCACCGGGGGCAGATTCGAGGTGAGAAAGAGGATCCCCAAAGTGTGGTCTCCTGATGGATTTAACGGGTCCTGGATGGGAGTGAGCTGCTGCTTCTCTTTGCCTGGGTTCCTGCCGTCCCACCACCACCACTGACCTCATGGGTGACAGCTGCCACTACGACTAGCCCTTAGTGAGTGCTTACTTGGTGCTGCTCTAGGCACTTGACGGACCCTGACCCATCTAATTCCCACGACAACACTATAAGTTTGGAGCTCGTCGCCCCCACTTTACTGATGGATAAACAGAAGCTCAAGGTTAAGCTAGTTACTGTGCTATTTTGCCCTTCTCCTCGGAGCTCCCCAGCACCTCCCCAGCACCCCCATCCCGGGCCCACATCCTGCCCTCTGCCCCGTCTCCCCCGTTGCCCCCGGGCAGGCCTTGACCTGCTGGCCTCCTTCAGGAGGGCGATGGCGATACGGATGCGTTGCCGCAGAAAGATGAGCAGCAGCAGCAGGATGCCTTCGAGCACGGCCAGCACAATCACTGGGGGAGGGCAAGGGGCAGAGGGGCCGGTCAGGCCAGGGCGGCCCTGGGGGGGTGGTGGTGGCAGAGGGGCTGGTGTGGGCACTCACTGGCGACCAGCCAGGTCTCCTGCACACTCTGGTAGGCGCTGAGGTTGGTGGTGAAGCCCAGCTGGGTGATGGAGGCACCCCTGTCCCGCAGCACTTGATACTCTCCCCAGCAGTGGTAGATGCCGTAGGCTAGCACGCCCAGAACCCCCAGGATCAGCACCAGCACCAGGGGCCCGGCCACCAGGCGCAGAAGCAGGATAAACAGCAGGCTCAGGACAAGGGCCACGCCTAGGGCACTGCAGGCAGGATGAGGGCGTTGAGGGTCCCCCACATCGTTCCCCTTTCATAACCCCCGCCTCATGCTTTTCCCCACACACCCCCCCCACCAAATTCTATTGGGCTTGGGGTCCATTCTGAGCTCCAGCTCTTCCTCCCCTGTCCAAAGTCTCTGTTTCAGATGCTGGGCTAGGGGACAGAGGATCAGGCAGGGGAGAAGGACGGGAGGGTCCTGGTGACTCACATAAGAATCCAATACCAGGATCGGGCAAAATCTTCAAAGATCTTCACACTGATATCGCGAGCATTGAGGGTGTCGACAAGGCCGCTGCTGGGGAGATACAGGGTCAAATGGGGCTCTGGGTGAGCAGGCAGGGAAGGGGTATGGGGCAGAGATGTTCCGGGAAGGGATGCCCACCTGATGCCCTGGGAGATGTTGCCGGTGATCTCTTGCAATTTGGGCGGAGTACTGTTGGACCATGGGAAACAACGCCCTAGAGCTGGCGGGAGAGAATGGGGTAGGGTAGGGACTGCTGGGTGAGAGGGCTCTGCTTTCACAGTCTCTGGCTCCCACCCCAGCCCACAGTGCCCTCAGTGGGGGTGAGGGGGAGAGAAAGGGGTGTGATGGGCTCTGCTCTTGGACAGGGGTCCCTGCCCTGCAAAGCCCAAGCTACTCATCCTTGTCTCTCAATAGTCCCCTCCCTAACCCCTACCTTCCCTGCCCTCCTGCTGTCCCCCGCTGTCTTGGTTTAGACCCTCATCTCCTCTGGCCTGCACTATTGCACACACACCAGCCTTGCCCCCTCCAGTCCAGGGAGACCATGCCACAGTGCAGCCTTCATCCTTGCAGGGCTCTAGGTCACCCTGTTGTTCAGACATCTCCAGCGGCCCCTCCCTGGAGGCAGAGTCCCCACTCCCTGGCCAGGCTCCAGGCCCTGTCCATCTGAGCAGCTCCCTTTCCCCTCAAAGCTATATGTTTGCTCTTGCCATGTCCTTCTCTGAGTGCTCTCCCTGCTGCAGAAATCCCGTCCATTACTGTTTTTTTTTTTTTTTTAAAGATACTGGGGCTTGGAATCGAACCTGGGACCTCCTATGTGGGAAGCAGGCACTCAACTCCTTGAGCTACATCTGCTCCCCCATCCATTATTTTCTGTTCAGCAGAAGCTCCATCCCACCTCTTCAGGAAGTCTTATCAGCCCACCTCCCAGTGACACCTACTATGTGCCTAAAGAAGCCTTTACCTCCACCCTTGCAACAAATTTGCCTGGTAGGCTTGTTTTATCATCTACATTCTAATCTAAAGAGTGGAAACTAGGAGTGGAAAGGCTGAGTAACTGGTCCTAGAGCACACAGCTAGAAAGTGCTGGAATTTAAATCCAGATCTCTCTGACTCTGGTGCCTTCATTTGGGGCAAAGTGCTTCCATTGAGAACCCAACATCCTCTCTCATGCTATAATTAAAAAAAAAAACATTTCCCATGAAATAACTGACTGTTGGAAAGAAGAGAAGAGCCTACAGGAAGAAAAAAAAAAGTAAAACATGATCCTGCCATCCAGCTACATTCATTTGTACCATTTGGATGAACAGACTACCAGTTTTTATATGTGTGAACTTGTGGGTGTGGATGCAGATTCACTGCGGATGTTTTCACAGGATTCTCATGTGGCCTCTGGGTGAACATCCCTACTCTCCCCGCCTAGAGGTCACCTTCCCTGCACCTGGCACAGAGCAGGTGCCCAATAAACACCCATGAGCTGCCTGCAGGTCACGCAGCAGAGAGAGGAGGGCCAGGGAGTCAGGAGACCGTGCTAATGATTCTGACAAGCTGTGTGATTTTACCCTTCCTGGGCCTTGTTTCCTTATTTGAGCAATAACAATATTGGACTAGATGACGCCTGGGGAAGGAATGCCTGCTCCTCACCTGGAGTGGAGGGGAGGAGGAAACTGGGGCAGAGCTCCTGTTCCAGGCTTGTGTGCACTAGCTGAGGGAGGTAGGGAGGACAGACAGACACCACATAGACATGGAGCAAGATGAGAGATGAAGGAGGTAGGGACAAGCAGCCAGAGGGAGTGTCCCCCACTCTGCCACCCCCCACCCCCAGGAGAACCAACCTGGTGATCATCTACCCAAAGCCTCCCCCCACCCCCACCCCACAGTGGACCCTCCTTGGAGACAGCGATGTTAAGGGTAACGCTTACCATATCTGCAGGCACTCCTGGAAGGCAAAAGTTCCTGCCTGCCGCGTAGAAGACCTCCCCGACCGTCTTCGAGAGCTGGTCCATTCCCACGGTCCATGGGTCCACTGGGCAGGAGGATATGCACACCTGGGGCAGAAAGCATGCTCAGGGGCTGGTCCCTGAAGCCTGGGAGAGATCTGGGGCAGAGGCAGGTCCCAGTCTCTGACCTGGGGAGTGGGGCATTGCAGGTTGGTCTCAGCGGTCACAATGATGTTGGTGGCCAGGATGCAGCTGAAGATGTTGAAATACAGTAGGTATGGTTTGTCCCTGCAGGAGGGGAGGGAGTGCGTGCATCAGGGCCTGGTCAGGCCTGGGGGTCTCCGGATGGACCGACCAAAAGCTCTGCCTGCTCCTGGCATCATGGAAGCTCAGTCCAGCTGGGAAGATTTCCCACAGTAATTCAGCAGCACAACTCAGCCAAATTGCCAGCTGTATGACCTTGTGCAAGTCACTTAATCTCTAACTACAAAAGCACCCACCCCACAGAGTTGAAGAGAGTTAGTGTATAAACATAGTAATGGTATCTAAGTGTCAGCTTTTATTACTGACTGAACTTTCCTGCATGCAGGGACTGGCATCTGGAACCACCTTGCATTTCAGAGGAGAAAATCAAAGCTCAGAGAGGTTAGGTAACTGCCCAAGACCGTACAACCAAAGCCCAGATGGGGATTCAAACGCTGTCTCTGAACTCTAAAAGCCCTGTACTTAACCATGATGCCACACTGCCTGCCAATAAGGGGGATTTACTCAGAAACTAACCGTCCAGCAACAGAGGACTCTCAACGTGGACTGGTTGGATTTGGGGGTAGGGGGTGGAAACAACAGGGAAAATGTATGAAAGAGCCTGGACAGGTCTGGAAACGGAGGGCAGGGGACCCCTGCCCATCCCAGGCCTCTCCTCCCTCAGATGCACCCCCGCTCTCCCACTTCCCATACTCACTTGTTGTCCCCCATGCCGCAGTAGGCCCCTGTAGAATTCCTGGGGTAGAGGACTTGACGGGGGTCTCCATACACCCAGGCTGGAGACAGACACACAGATGCATCACTGGAGGGTGGGGACTTGGGGGGGGGGAGCGGTGATGGTACAGCCCCTCCTGGGATTACAGGCCTCCCCTCAGCCCTGGTGTGAGTTGTGGGCAGCTGGAAACTCACCCACGATCCCCACCACGATGTAACCCAAAATGAAGAGGAGGAAGAGGATACAGCAGATGACATCTGTGCAGCCCCTGGGAGAGAAATGCAAATCTGAGCTGGGGGAAGCCTTGTGGGGAGGGCATGGTGGGATGGTGTCTGGAGGGGTCATGGATTGGAGAATCGGGGGATGGTGAAGAGTAGGGATCAGATTTTTTTAAGGAGGTACTGGGGGATTGAAACCAGGACCTCGTATATGGGAGGTAGGTGCTCAACCACTTGTGCTACATCCGCTCCCTAGCAGGTTGTTTTTTTAAGAAAACAACTGTTCTTAGGTGGCCAAACTTTCTTCTGAAGTGTAATACAGAAAAGTGCATATCTCCTAAGTATTTGGCTGAATAAATTTTTGCCAAGCGCCCACGTCTGTGTGGCCAGCACCTAGGTCCAGAAACAGTATCAACAGCACCCCCAAAGCCCCCCGGGTGCCCTCTCCCACTCCCAGACACAACAATCCCCCCAAGGGCACTGCCCTCCTGGGGCGGACTGTCTTACCTTTTCGTTTTTCCAACCTTCTTACCAATAGCTCAGCAAATACAAAGTAAAAGCAAGGCCCCCCCCACCAGCCTGGTGCCCAAGCTCACCTGTTCTTGATGGGGCCTCGAAAGGAGGGGTCATATTTGACGGGTTTCCCTGGGGGGCAAAAGGAGGAGTGTGGCGAATGAGGAGACTTTCTCTCCATTTCCTGCTCCTCCCCAATTCTTCTCGCCCCAGGACCCTACCCAAGTGTTTAGGGGAGGTCAGAAACAGGATTGGCTCTTCGAAGAGCCAGAAAGGTGGCTCAAGGCCTGCTCGTTGTGAGCTCCTCCCACGTGGCCTTGGCTGGAGAAGGCAGCCTTTATGGGTGTTTCCGGCTTACACCTGAAGGCCCCAGCCTGTGCTCCCACCCTGGCCCATTCCTCCTGAGTGTTCCTCCAGCTGGGAGACTGCCCTCTGTGTCCAGCCATCTGAGTGTCTCTCCCAACCCTATCTCCATGCTTCAGCCTCCCTATACCCTGCCCAGGGGTCAAGTGGATTCCAGCCCATCTGGGAGGTGATTCCCACCCTCTGGCCTCAGGCCTTGGAGAAAGAAACTGGAGCCCAAAGGCAGTTAACCCTTGCAGGGCTGGGGGGAGGGAGAGAATCCAGAAAGGATCTCAATCCCCAGGCCACCCATGGGTTCCGGGCAGGCCGGCAGGCAGGGCGACACCTGAGCCCACTGTTGAGATTGTGGAAGCGGCCTGTTCCCGGTCCTCCCTGAGTACACATGGGGAGGAGGTGTGGGGCCGGGCAGCCAGGCTCCGGTGGGTGTGGGCGCTGAGCAGGGAGGTGCAAGGCTGGCCTAGAGGCTGGGAAGGGGTGGGGTCCGTTCTCCCCAGGTGCTCTGGACTCTGTTCCTTCGTGGCTCACTGACATGAGGTCAATGATTGACCACTCCAGGAAGTCTACTGGGGACTCCCCACCGCCCCTTCCACTGACCCCCTGCAAGCCCCACCTTGGGGAGGTCCTTCCCTCAGAGGTCCCCTCCTCCAGACCAGGACCCTAGACCCCCAATCCCCTTGGGACATCTGCAAGCAAACCCCATCCCTTACCGCTCACAGGAATCCATGGAGGCAGGTCCTCAGTTCTCTCTTCCCTCAGGCCCCCAGCCCCCATTCCTCAGGACCCCTGGGACAGGCTTCCAGCCTTTATTCCTCAGATTCTGGAGACAGGCTCCATGCTCGCTCACTCAGGAGCCCCAGAAGGCCCCTGACCCTATTCCTCAAGGTACCCCAAGGCAGGCTCCCACTCCTTTCTCCTTGCAGAAACCCCCAAGGTAGGTCCCAGCTCTCTCACCACAAACTCTCAGTCCCAACAGGACCTCCAGCAGAACCTCACCCCCACTTAGAGACCCCAGCAGGCAGGCCCCATATCTGCTCCCACTCCCAGATCACCACTCCTTACCATAAAACCCAGCAGGCAGATCTCCAGCACCTTTTACCCCCAGGGGCCCAGACCCCAGCCTCACTCCTCACAACACAAGACACTCCCAAACCCCAGCTGCTTGCCCCTGCCCAGAACTGCCCACTCTGCCTCCTTCCATCCAGGCTTTGTTTCCCGGGCCCTCCCTTCAGGGACCCAGCTCCAGCCCCCACTCCCTCCTTGCAGTGGGCCCAGGTCCAGCCTCCCCCCCCCCACAGGGTCCTGGGCCTCTGCCCCCAGCCTTACCGTAGGCCTCATCCCCATCCTGCTTGCCCCCCATGTCTGTCTCCGGACTGATTGGAGCCCAGGAGACCTGGCGGCTCACCTGTTGCCCGCCCCGCCCTCCTGACACGTCATGGCCCCACCCCCGCCCGTGGGCCCTGCCACTCTAGTTCCTCCTTCTCAACTGTGTACCCAGCGGCCGGGACAGCGGCTCAGGGGTGCCTTGCTCTGGGCCGTGAGCTGCACGGGACCTGGCTCGTTCTGGTAAGAAAACTCTTCATAACTTTGCAAACACCGCATCCTCCCGCCAAAGATGAAGTGTTTGGATTTGCCTTCCCCACCCCACTCTGCCCCTGGCCCCACAGTCCCTCTGGCCGTATGTGCCACACTTTCACCCCACCAAAATCACCTGGATAATTTGTTACCAAATGCAACATTTACTGAGGACAAAAGAAGCCAGTTGGCATGGAGGCCCAATTTCAATTCATCAAACTTCGGTTGAGGATGGGGAACCGCGGGGTGGCCAGTCCTGAAGTCACCCTCCCAGGGAGGAACCAGCTCTGGGAGAGGGGGGCTGTCAGACCTCCAGGGCCTGGCCGGGGTCTCTGGCCTAGGAATGTGAGAAGGGGGTGGGGGAAAGAAGACAGCGCCCCCAAGTGTGGGCCGTGAGCAGCAGGGGGCAGAGGGGGCTGCTGAAGCTGGTGGCCAACCAGGCTCAGGCAGGGAGGGCATGGTCCGTTCTCAGGGGTTGACGGGAGGTAGGGAGCCGAGCTCAGGCAGCAGCTCGGGGTGGGGGTCCAGCCGGGCCAGGCGGCTCTGCTCCAGGGCAATGGCCTCGGCTGAATGCTTGCACTTCTCGGAGCCACACTGGCAGGTGAAGTATTTGCTTTTGATGTCCCAGAAACGGTCGCCATAGTCAAACCTGTTGAGGATGGCACAAGGGACTTGTGGGACCCAGACCCAGCTGCCTGGAGCCCACCCCCATCTTCTCCACTTGAGCTCTAAGCCTTTGTGTGTTCTTGGGATCTGCAGCATCCCCATCACCTGGGAACTTGTTAAAAAAACGCAGAATCTCTGGCCCCGTCCCAGACCTACTGAATCAGCATCTTGGTGAGGCCCAGGACCTTGTTTTTAACAACCCTCCAGGTAACAGGTGTGTACACTGAAGGCTGAGAAACGCACTCTAACCCACGCCTGGAAACCAAGTGCTCTCTAGCCTCCAGCTTCTGGTCCCAGGCTCAGGGCTTCTCCTACACCCCTGGCCTCACCCTAGCTCCTCCCCAGTCCGGATGTCTCGGGAACTGAAGAAGGCAATGCGTGGAAATCGCAGGTCTTGGTGCAGCATGAAGACCCGGACGGGGATAATGTTGGGGTCACACAGGTGGTTGATGAAGCGGCTGATGTTGCCATAGTAACGGGCATCAATGCAGTAGACCTCTCCATCCTGAAGAGAGGGGCATCACGTTTACACCTCCCTTCCCCTGCTTATCTGGCCAACATCCCTACCCACTGCCCACTCCCCTGCCCCACCTCCCCAAGCCACTGGGAGTGGAGGGGGACAGAAAGGTCTCCTGCCCACCTTGTTGTCTAAGTCGAAGAGATAGGAATCATCTTCTCTCACATCAGCCTCGGCATCTGAGATCAGCTCCCCGACATACCTGCAAGGCAAGAAGTGGGGGTTCTGAAGGGGAGCAAGTCCTGCCTCTCCTTGCATGGAATCCCCATTCACCACTCATCAGCTGCCCCAGTTCACCTCCACAACCCCCCCCCCCCCCCCCCCCGCAGGTCAGTTTGAGGAGCATGGGGACAACACAGGTGTCTGCGATGAGTAGCCAGAACAACAAGCGGGACTGGCAGATGTGCGGGACCTGGAGAAGCAGTGCCCGCAAAGTCAAAGGGAAGGGCTGGAGACTTGACAGAGGAAGGCACATGGAAACAGCAGTGGTTAAAGGGATTAGCACCCACGGGCAGGGGGTCCAGGTGGGAGATGGGTTCAGTTCAAATGCAAAGAGGCTACATATTAGGAATCACAAGCAGGCAGTGAGTGAGGCAGAGAGGGATCAGGTGGCATGGAGCAAGGAGGAACTCAGGGAATGAGGGTGTGACAGCAGAAGGAGGAAGAAGAAGGATGGAAGGGTCAGAGAGTCCTAAAAGCCAGAGGAGCTGTCCAAGAGGGGCCGAGGCAGATGCCAGGAGAGTGAGGCCAGGCATGTAGGGTGTGGCTGGTGAGAGGCTGGTGGGGAAACTGAGGTCAGGAAGGAGCCACTTGGCTGAACTAGACAGTCCCTTGAATAAGCAAACAGGGTGAGGTAGAGGACTTTATTTTCTTAAGGCTAACCTAAGGAGATCTACATAGATTGGTAGTAGGCTGTGGAGGAAAACCTAGAGATATTATGAGATTAGACTCAGAGATGAGAAGGAATGATGGGAGGGGATAAGGACCTGGAGGAGGTGGACAGGAGGGTAGCTATTATCACCTCCATTCTACAGATAAGAAAAATAAGGTTGAAAGAGAAAAAGTGACTTGGCCAAAGACTATGGAGAGCAGGATTCAAACCCAGGCCTGTCTCCAAAAGTGGTGTTTTTCCCAGCTCGGAAGGGCAGGGAGAAGGTGTGGTAAAGCTCAGAAATATACCCAGGTAGAGGGAAGGGACGATGTGGGCCGAGGTGGCAGAAGGCTAGGCAGAGTGGGGGTGCAGTCCTGGACTGTGGGGCGTGACCAGGGGAGGCTGGCCGGAGAGGGGGCCTGGAGGCAGCAGTCATGGCAACGCTGTGGCTGTGCCACCCACCCCTTTCCCCTGGTGCCAAGGGGGCCCTGCCAGACTCACTCGCAGATGAAGGTCCCCTGGGGGATGGTCTGCAGGGCGCGGACCCCCCAGCCCATCTTGGCTGTTCGGTAGAGCTGCAGCCGCACCCTGGGGATGGGAGAGAGGGTGCTAGTGGGTGGAGGAAGCTGGAAAAAGCCCAGGGGAGGGGAAGGGAGCCCACCACTGTCTCCTGAGAAGGGAGTGGGCTGCGGGCGGGGGCCTCACTTGATGCCACTCTGCACCACCCGGTTCTTGCAGTTTCTCCAGCAGGAACACGCCTGGTTACACTCGAAAATCAGGGGGGGCTCGATCTTGTTAAATTCCTGGAGCAGCCGCCCATCCTGGGGTCCAGAGGGAGGAGAGGACAGTGGTTTCTGTACAGCACCTACCTCAGCTGCTCGGGACCCCCAAGACCCCAAAGAAAAAATCCACTGCTGATCCCAACCCACAGGGAGTTAAGATGGGCTTAGGGAGCCAGAGGTGCCCTAAGATCAAAGATGTACAGGGTACACCCCTGATTTGCATATACCTGGGCACAGGCCCATCTCTGTTCTGGCAGCATCCCTGGAGATTTCCAGGTGCTGCATCTCCTCCCCCTACTTCCCCTACAGGGTAGGAGACAAGGGACAAGGTTCCAAGGAGCTGGCCTTCAAGGCTAGATGCTGAGAAAGAGTGGACGAGCGTCTGTGGCCAGGGCGAGGGCACACACCTTGTCATACCAGCACCGGATGCTGAGCTGGCCGCACAGGCAATTGGAGCTGGAGCAGTCGTCCACGCATGTGCAGTGCTGGGCAGGGGAGGCACAGGGTCAATATGACCCCACCACTGGGCTCAGCCAATGCTCCCTGGCCCCCAACCGCGGTCCTTTCCCCGGGGGTCCAGGTTTTAGGGTGGAGGATGGCGGTGGTCCCAGGGTGAGAGGGAATCAGGATACTGCAGATGAGGGTGTATTCAGGGCTACCACAAGCCTGTGACCGCCCCCCACTGCCTTGGCAGGGGTCCTGTCGGCCCACAACTTGCCCACTGGCACTGGGCGGCTCTGGGTGCTCCTTTGGGAGCCTCGAGGCGCCTCACCTGCAGGTGGGTGATGTTGCGGTCGATGTTCATGGTAGACGTCTCGCAGTTCTCTGAGATGTACTTGTAATCCTCGGGGCAGGGCTCTCCATCCACACCATTGACGCAGGGAATGGGCACGTTCTCATAGCCCCGAGCCACATCCCTGGCAGAAGAGGAGACAGGACTGGGGGCTAGGGCAGGGGTGAGGGGCTCTCCTCAGTCCGAGAAGGGAGCTGGGGTGTGTTCCTGGACTCACCCGGGTTTGGGGAGTGGGAGCAGAGGTTGCTCAATCCAGGATAGGGTCTGGAGGTGTTTCTAGGGGTTCCCTAGGGCATGGGGAGGAGACTAGGGTGGTCTGGGGTTCACCAGGCAGGCGATACAGGGTTACCAGATAAAACACAGGGTACCTAGTTAAATTTGAATTTCAGATAAGTAAGTATTTGGGATTCAAATTTAACTGGATGCTCTGTACTTTTTGGCTAAATCTGGAGCCTGATGGAGGCTGCTCACCGGCAGATGATCTTCTCGGTGCGGGCAGCCCGGTTTCCCACGCCGAGGCGGAGCTTGCGGTTGAGCTGGAGTGCAAACCAGACGTCGGAGCGCTCGGGAGTCAGGTCCCATGCCGTGTCCCCCTCCTTGTTCCGCAGCTCAGGGTTTGCCCCGCGGGACAGGAACAGCCTGGGGAGGGCGCAGGGAGCCCGTGAGGTCTGGGACTCTGGGAGGGAGAATGGGAGAGTGGGTGAGAGGGGCAGGCGGGTGCTCACAGCACGCAGTCGTGGTAACTCTCCCGGGCCGCGATGTGCAGGGGCGTATCCCCGTGGTAGTTGACAGCGTGCAGGTCGCAGCGGGCGTTCAGGAGGACCTCGGCGATGGCAGCGCTGCCCGTGAAGGAGGCCCAGTGCAGGCAGATGTTTTCCTCCTGGGAAGGCGGGAGGGGAAGGATGGGGCAGTTGCCCAGCACTTGAATCCAGCCTCCTCCGTGCTCAGGGGCCGGGCACTGCCTGCACCCCTCAAACTGTGGCTCACGTTGTCAGTGAGGGTGACGTCGGCGCCCCGCGTCAGCAGCATGCGGATGACCTCGATGTGCTTGTGTTCCGCGGCCCAGATGATGGGTGTCCACCCCCCGCTGTCCTGTGGGCGGGACGAGGATGAGGGAGGGTCAGAGACAGAATGAAAGGGCCAGAAGGCCTGGAGAAGCTAGGCTGAGCAGCGAGCCCAGGGCCCTGACCTGGGCGTTGACGTCCACCTGTCCGGTGCTGAGCAGCAGGCTGACCATTTCCAGGTTCCCGATTTTGGCTGCGTGGTGGAGGCAGGTGGAGCCGTCTTCCTCCTGAGGGAGACAGAGGCAGACGATGCCTCTGGCCAGACCCTCAAACTGGGACCCCGCCCCTCCCCTCGGCCACCACCCGCACCTTGCTGTAGACGCAGCCACCACGCTGCACCATGTAGCGTGCCACCTCCAGGTGGTTGTTCACCACAGCCTCCATCAGGGGCGTCCGCTGCTGCTTGTCCACCGCATTGATGTTGGCCCCAGCCTGCAGGGAGAGGGCAGGTGGGCTGACACCGGGGAGGGGATGGGGAGGGTGGGGAGGGGTGGGCTCGGCTGCTGCGGCAGCTGACCTGCAGCAGCACGTGGCAGATCTCCACGGAGCCCTTCTGGGCGGCCGCGTGCAGAGGCGTGCGCTTGCTCTGCTGGTCACTCTGGAAGTTGGGGTCCAGGTTGTCCACTGCAGGGAGAGCCCGTCATGCCGGGAGAGGGGGGGACATGTGGTCAGCGAGCCAGGGCTGGGCAGCAGTTCCTCCAGGAAGCTTTCTCAGCGCCCCAGTCGGGGATAGGGGCCCCTCCTGGGCCTCGCCTCGGCCACAGCACTCCTCAGAGGCGCCAGGAACCCCGGCCCTGCCCCCTAGTACCACCGGACAGTGGGCCAGCAACTTCAGCTCTGAGCCCCTGCTGCGGGAAGATTTGAGTGAGTGAGCAGGTAGAAGCACTCAGAGCAGACCCAGCAGCTATGCGCTTTCGCCGTCACCATCATCCAGGTTGTCCCGGGTGGGGGCTGTGTCCCTCCAGCCCCAAGCCCAAAACCTGGTATATAACTGGTGTTTAGCACAGGTCTGTGAGCTAATGCGCCAAATACTCACACAGCATCAGGATCACCTTCTGCAGCTCCCCCTGCTTCACCGACAGGTACAGCTGCCGGGGGTGGAAACGGAGCTTCTTCCGCCTGTCATGGTGGAGGAGGGAGAGGGAGTTGGCTCAGATTCCAGTACAGCCCCAGCCCAAGTTGGCCTGCTGGAGAGCCCCGACTCACCTTTCCGACTCCTGGATGACCAAGGCCTTTTCCAGGGCCTCCCGGCCAGGCCCAGGTGGCAGCCCCACGGCAGAGAGGCAGCCCCCATTGGGCAGAGTCAGGGACGGCCCCGAGCTGTCGATGGTGTCGGCCAGGGGATCGCAGGGGGGGCGCCGGGGCTCCCCGTGCCCTCGCATCCGGGCGCTGTAGGAGAAGGTACTGATGTCTGGGGGTGGCGGGGTTGGGGGGAGAGGAGGAGCACATAGGAGGGAGAGGGGAGGAGAGTACCTGGGCTGGGAGGTATCCGCTCTCCCAGGGGCATCCTGGGCCAGGGGTGGGGGGGCAGGGGCTGCAGTGCTGGCTGGTGGGGTCACCCCATCTCCCCGGGGGATGGTCACCTCCTGGGCCTCAGAGGCGTCCTCCCCACAGTGGGGACAGAAGACCATCCCGTTCAGCTGGGACACGCAGGCCTTGTGAAAGCGGTGGGCCACGCGGAAGTCGGGGTGGCACTCCAGGAAGGTGCCCTGGGGCCGGGAAACGTGGTCAGGCCCTGGGAGCCTCCTCTCCCACAGGGGGTGCCTGCCCGCCCCCCACTGGCCACTCACCGCCGTGCAGAAGTAGCCACAGCCTGGGCAGCAGTGGTGTTTGACCATGCGGGCACGGTGGGTCTCACAGAGCACCATCAGTGCCACACGGCTGGACGGCCTCATGGTCTCCCGTTTGAGGATTGCGGTGTTGCAGCCAGACAGCTGAGAGCAGTGAATACAGGCAAGGGGACCCATGAGGCAGGGTCTGGGGCGTGGGACCCGCCCTGCCCCAGGCCGCCTCCCCTGCAGCCGCCGCGGGCTCACCTCTCCGTCCACGCTCTCCGTGGCCATACACTTGTGCCCTGCCCTCTCACTGATGCGGTCAATCTTGGGCGCCTCCATGCGGCAACTGCAGAGGGGCAGCTCCTCAAACCCACGCTCGGTCTCCAGAGAGGATGTGTCATTGGATACCCCTTGGGTGGAGGAAAAAAGGAGCTGAGGGAGGCCGTGCCACTCACCCTCTGGGACCCCCAGTGGGTCCTCTTACCCCCGTCCGACCTCTCCCGCCACGCTCCAGAACCCCCAAAGCCTGGCCGTGGTGGCAGTGGCCCCCGGCCCCGGCAGGGTCCCCCTCCTTCCCATCCCGTTCGGCCCTTAGGGCGCCCCCTAGTGACTCCCTGTCCCAGCAATTGGCAATTACCAGCGTGGTTGGGGGAGAGGGTCCCCTCGCTGGGCAGCTCCAGGGACCCCAGAGGGACCTCCATGTACTCACTGGGGCCTGAGGAGCCCACACCATTCACTCCTGACACAGAGACAGAGAGAGTGAGAGTGCAGGCTCGCAGGCGTGTGGCATGGCCGCGTGGGTACGTGCAGGTGTGCATGCGTGAGCGTACATGTACGTGCGTGCTCTCTGGGGGCCGGGAGGAGGGCTGGAGAAGGGGACCCAAAGCATAGGTGCCTCCTCACCTCGGGGCTCCTTGGCCCGCGGAGGCTCCCTCTTTCGCCGTTTCCGTGACGGCTTCACCCACGGGCTGTCCTTCCTCCACTTCTTCTTGGCCTTGCGCCGGCCGCTGGAGCCACTCTGGGGGGTGGAGGGAGAGTTAGGCCGCCCCACTGCCACCCCCACTAGTCATCTGCTCCTCCGGGGATGTCCATTTCCAGCCCTTACTCTGTCTGACTGATTGCCTGATTCTTCATCTTCCTCTTCCTCCTCCTCCTCTTCCTCCTCTTCTTCCTCCTCCTCTTCTTCCTCACTCAGTTGTTCGACCAGAGCTTCAACTTCAGACTGGTAAAGAGGCCGGGTGGGGAAAGGTGACCCCCAGGCAGCAGCTCTCTCCTGGGGGAGCTTGGGGGAGGGGCCAGGCAGGACACACCCAACCCCAGGACAGAGACAAGGTAGGACTGAGAAAACTACAACAACCCAGAGAGGGCTCCCTGCAGGAGGGGGAGTGTGGTGGGAGAGGAGGAAAGGGGATGGATAGAGAGGCGTGGAATACTACACAGCTGTGCCAAAGGAGCTATAGTTACAAATAATGTGCATGAGTTTTCACAACGTAATGGGTTAAAAAAACAAAATGCAAGTTTCAAGGGATAATGGTATAGCGCACAGGTTCTTAACAAGGGGTCCATGAGCTTGAACTGAAATTCAAAAAAACATTATTCTTGTGGAGATGTATTGGTGCGGGTGTGATATATTTACTAAATAATACACAGTATTGTGGGGACTCAGTAAGAGGTCTGTGGTTTTCACCTGACTGGCAAAGGGGTCCGTGGAACAAAAAAGTTTAAGAACCCTGGGATAGTGTGATACCCTTTTTATGTGCTCACAAATTGGCAAGACTACCAATGGCTACTAAAACACTTGGTGAAAAGACAACGGACAACTTTATATATAATGAATGGACCAGGCTGACATCACCTGAACTCCCTGAACAATCGTAACATCACTAACAAGAGATGGCCAGATATTCTGTACTTTCCGTGGGATGCAAAAGGAAGCATTTGGCACCAACTATCAAGTCTCCTTATATATATATATATATATATAAAAAGATAATAAAAAAGATGAACTTAAAGCTGATCACACTTGTAGATCCATCAATTTATAAAAAATGTGGGGCAGAGAGGAACATATCAAACCCCACCACCACAAATCAACTCCTAAATGTGAGAAAAATTCTGTGGGATAACTAACCTGGTTTTTCCAACAAATAAATGGCAAGGAAAAAATTTTTTCACAAGAGAGGAGCAACTTGTATCTCAAGAGAGATCTGAGACAAATGCCAATCAAATCAATGTGTGGAAAAAATATCAATGTGTGGACCTCATTTGGATCTCGACAAACAAAAACCCATTTATGAATCAATTAAGGAAATATAAACACTGTCCAGATTTTTGATAGGATTTAGGAATCGTCGTCCGTAAACTCTTGGTATATAAAATAACAACGTAGTGATGTAAAATAAAAAAAAAATTATCTAGAAATGCAAGTGGAAATACAGATAAAATATGTCTGGGATTTAGCTTTAAAATAATACAATAGAGGGGGACAGACATGGCTCAAACGGTTGGGTGTCCGTCTCCCATATAGAGGGACCTGGGTTTGATCGCTGGGACCTCCCCGTAATAATAAAAAAAATAATAATAAAATAAAATAATACAATAAGTATGTCTGTTGAGAGGTGGCAAGGTTAGAACAAGGGAATAAAAAACCCCAAACAGGCAACAAACAAAACCCAGAGCTCAGGATGGTGGGGACCTCTGTGGAGGGTCAAGGGATGGCATGGGGTAGAAGTAAGTTATAGTTTTGGGCATAAGATACAAAGGAAAAGGGGGAGGGGGGTCAGGGAAGTGTGGCCATGAGGCCTGGACATGGTGGGGTGCAGGCTGGGGGAGGGCAGCCCATGCCTCACCTTGCTGTCAGAGTCCACGCGCTCATCCACAGAGTAGGAATCGTAGTAGAGACTGAAGTCGTCCCCCACCACCGTCTCCCACTCCTCCAGGGACCCAGGGTCCCCCTTCTCCAGAGTCACTTCTCCCAAGCCCCGGGCAGACCCCAATTCCTCCGACTAGAAAAGACCAGAAAAACTGAGGCCGCTGGCACCCCCCACCAGAGTTCAGCCCCAGGCCTGTCCCCCCTCCCCCAGCAGCCCCCCAGGTGGAGAGGCCTGGCTCCCAGCCTCTCTTGACTCACCAGGCCTCCGGAGTTCAGCTTCCTCCTTTTCACAGCATCTGGAAGGAGAAAGGAGTGAGGCCTGTCCTCTAAACCCTCCGGACAGGCCACGGCAGGCAGCAGGTGGGACTGACCTGAGGTCGCCTTCCCCAGGGAGTGCAGGTCATCACTCATGCGGAAGTGCTGCACTTCAGGAGGCCGCTTCTCAGGGACTGGGGGCTGGAGAGGGAGCACACTTAGGATCAGGGAGCATCTACAGTTCCGCCTGTTAGCCTGGAGCTCTAGGTGGGGATGGGTTGGTGAACCACACCCTCAAAAATGCCATCTGGAACTTTAGGATCCAGAAGGTAGCAATAACAAGTGCTGGTCTAGCTCTCACTTATTTCTTCAGAAGTGGGGGTGGTCCCAGGCATTTCACAGAGTAGAAAACTCAGTGAGATTAAAGATCTTTAGTGATGGTCACACTAAATATTAAGAATCGTAATTAACACCACTAAATCTGATACTTGGAAGTACCTGGGAAATGTTATATTGTATACGTATATCACCCACCCACACACCCAAGATTAAAGCTCAGACTGAGGCTGCCCAAACCACAGCCAAGGACATAATGGTATCAAGAGTCCTTTAAAAACCCTGCCATAAAATTTCTGAGATTCTTAGTCATTTCCCCCTTAGGTCACTTTCGTGGCCCTCCTCCCCGGTAGAGACTCCCAGGCATTTAAAATGGAGCAGGGGCAGTTTCAAAGAAAGGAGGAAAAAATTACCCTGGGGCTTGGCTTTGAGATAGAAAAGAAAAGTGGATAGAAGTTCCTTTACATACTTGTTATCATAAAGGTAAGACACTGACTACATAATTAACTCTTCAAGGACTGCTCTTTGACCCCTCCCTCCCCAAGAATGTGAAGTCCAGAGAGTGAGGATGATGTAAATTTATTCACAGATTAAGCCCCCAGGTTTAGTACTCAATATGAGAACCTGTGAACGGATTAGAAGAGGCCTGAAACTAAATTATAAAAAAGCCCACAGGGGCTTGATTACCCCACCCCCACGCAGGCCCCACACCTCACCTGTCCATTGCCTGGTTTAGACATGGTTTTCCGAGCTCGGTGGACCTTGGGTTGCCCCTCCGGGCTGGGGGTGGCCGGAGGGGGTTCAGGTCCCGCTGTGGTTGCTCCCTGGGCGCCCGGCATACTCAGCAGCCTCATAGCCAAGCTCTGGACCGAGGGGGGTGACTTGCCAGCCCCTGTCATCGACATCTTGGCCCGGCTGGGACAGGCACCCCCCTTGCTGGGGGAAGAGGGGAATGACTTGGTGGCATGGCCTGAAAAACAGACAGGCAGGCAGTAAGCAAAATAAGAAGGAAAGCAGGGTCAGAGGATTTCCCACCCCCATCCCCATACCCCCCAGTCTCTCACCCAGCAGGATGCGGCCCCCATGGAGGTCCCCATCTCCCTCGAGACTCTCGGGTTCATCCCCAATGAGCGGTGTGGCCCCCACAGGGGTGTCGGCCCCCTCATCGCCAACAGTGACAGTGACAGAGGCTGGGGATGAGGGGCCAGCAGGCTCCAGGGAGTCGGGAGTGGTCTTGGGCAGGGTCTCCTCGCTATGAGGGGTGTCCCCCAGAGAGCTATGAACTGAAGAGGAAGAGAAAAAGTTCAAGGCTGAGGGCTGTTATTGGGGGAGATGTAGGGCCAACCGGGCCCGTTTCTGCTGCACTCACCTCTCTCCGCGGCTCCTCTGGGCTCCTTCTCCAGCAGCAGTGCCCCCACCTCAGCGGGGGTCTCCCCCTGGGAGGGGAGACAAGGGACAGGAGGGCTGGTCAGCCCGGTAGGGAGCTGGGGGGCCCAGGACGCCTGGGCCCTGGGAAGAGACAGCAGGCTCCGGGGCCTACCTCTTCCCCTATGGGCGCCCCCCCTTCCGCGGCCTCGGCTGCCCGGAGGGGCCGCACGACCCCTTCCCCGGGCTCGCATGAGCCCCCTCCCTCTCGGTAGACCCCGCATCTCTGGGGCCGTGAGGAGAGGAGGGGGAGGGGGCGGGGCCTCCGCGCCCCGGCCCCGCCCCCTCCTCCCGGCTGCACGCGCCGCTCCCCCTTTGTCCCCCAGGCCGCGGGGACCCCGGGCACCAACCCCTCCAGCACCCGCTGACCCCCAGCCCGGCGGTCGGCCCCTCGTGCCCCTCGCGCGTGTCGCTGGGGCCCCGGCGCCCGCCGCCCACTCGGGGGCAGCCGGCGGCTGCACGCGCGCCTCCGTGCCCACTCCCCCCACCTCCCACCCCCTGGTCCCCTCATCCGCCCCCGGTGCTGGCCCCCCGGATTGCTGCAAGTCCCGCCCGGGCCCCCCGGCCCCGTTGCACCCCCGGAGCATTGCACGGGCGCGCGCTTCCCCCGGGCGCGCGCGCGGGCATGCACCCGCCTCTCCCCCTCCCCTTCCGCACCTCGGCGGCCGCCACCGCTGCAGCTCCCGCCGCCGCCGCCATCGCCGCTCGCGCGGGGGGCAGAGCCGGCGCGCGGCCGCCCCGGGTCACGTGGGCGGGGGAGGGAGGGCGTAGAGGAATCTTAAAGGAGCCGCTACGCGCTTTCTGGCCATTTTCCCTCGAGAGCGGCTTCGGAGATGGCGGTGGCAGTTCTAAGCTGGGGGCTGCAGGCGACAATTGCTGCCATTCCTGGCCTCAGCTTTGCGGGGAACCGAGCGCGACGCACGCCTGGGTCCAGGTGTGGCTTCCTCGTGCCCACCTGGTTTTAGGTAACAAGGGGAGCGTCTGACTCTCCCCGCCTTGCGGCCTCGGCCGTATTTTCACCCGGCCCGCGTGTGCTTCTCCCGCCTCTGGCTGCTCTTCTCTTTTTCTGGTTTCGGGGTTACCAGATAGGAGGCTCGGCCTCAATTTCGGCCTCGCTTCTCTAACGAGCAAGAAGGGGGCGATGGGGATGCGCGGAGGACACTTTTAGCTGGTTCTGGTTTGTTGCTTCATGTCCCCTTTAGAAAACATGGGACTAGATGTCTCTCGTTTATGCCGGGCGTGTTACTGCATCATATGCACTAGGGATCCAGGTAAGCCCCTGGCAGCCCGAGAGTCATTACTATCAAGTGACACTGCAGTATTTTTTTTTTTTTTCTCTAAACACTTCCCAAGCAAAGTCAGACACTCCGTGGGTCATAGCCTAGCTGTCAGTGAAAGTATGATACTGCGACAAAATGCATAACCTCAAGCAGTATTTAAAGTATCAATCCTTTACGTATTGCATTCCGACCAAAGTTTGGAAAATATCTGTATGATTTCACAGGCAGAATTGGACACGGGCAAGTGGTTGAGTAAGGGGCACCTGAGGCCAACTGAAAGCCTTCTGGGAACTGTAGTTCTTGATTAAGGACTATTCCAGAGCTTTCTGGGAACTGTAGTCTTCCCTGCACCTGAACACAAACGTACTGAGCGGTTTTTAACTTTCCCGGGGAACTGGACCTACTCCTCAGACAAAAATTGCCCAGCCACAGAATTCTGCTAATAATTTCAGTGGGCTCATTGGCCACCTGAAATAGGAGAGCAACTGAGGTACATCCCAGCCACTGTCAACCAACCACTGTGCTCTTTTGGTGCTACAAGGTATCCTGGCAGGAGATGAGGTTACAGACCTGAGAGTCCCTGGCCAGAAGAGCCCACTAGTTACACTCCCCCTTCCCTGTCAAAGGCTGGGCTCCTGCAGGAGCTGTGACCTCTGGGTTTTGAGTACAGAGCATCAGTGGGAGAGGCCATCTAGGGTGGGACAGTCACAGAACTGGGGAAATTTTTTCATTGACACGCAGTTGCCAGAGTATAGAGAAAAAAAAAAAGTTTTTTTTTTTTTTTTTTATTTTGTGGAAAATAAAAGCAGAAAAACTAAAACCCCAAACTCGAGAAAAAATCCTAAAAAATACGTTTTGTTTTCTTAAAAAATACTGTATAAGTCTCTACTCCTCTCCCTCCCTCCCCTAACAGCCCTTCTTGTGCCCTTTCTTCTAAGTGCCCACCCCCCACCCCCACCACTATTCACATTGTTCTTGCTATTGTACCCCCACTTCCCAATATCTACCCAGAGTGCTCCCCTCCGTGTTCTCTTACCTGGCTCCTTACTTTGTTCTCCCTAGAATTTTGGAGAGCCTTATATCCACAGTCCCTTTCCCCCAGCATGCAAGAACTGTAGCCCCATTTATTTTCTGGGATTCAATAATCATCTCCCCTACCACTCCCTCTGCTGAGGATCTATTCTAAACAGGAGCATGTAAACTGCCTCCTGCTAAATTCCCTCCCCAGTCCCACCCACCCAATCCCTACCTCAAGAAATGTCAAACTCTCCTCCTGGGTAGCCTTTAGCTTAGAATAACACAATTTCCAGGCATTCCCCCATCTCCTCATCCTATAGAATCCTTTCCCTCCCTCCACATAGCCATGCACTTCTGAGACAAGACAATCTTTCTCTGGGATCCCCTGGCCTTCACAAAGAACCCTTTCCCCATCTCCTAACTTTTCTTCAGATCTGAAGAGGCAGGGTCTTCTCTCCAAGGAATCTTCAGCCCCTCCCTCAGGATGTGTGCCCGCTAGGTGCTCAACCGTACCTTTCTGCCCCAGCCCCCCACCCCCCTATTTTCCTGGACATCAGAAGCCCCTTCGCACCCGGGCTGCCGCCCTGCATGCCTGCCCACTAGCGGATGAGGACGTTGATCTCTGCCACGCTGGCCTCCAGCACGTTCTCGGCCGTGGTCTTGCCGTGCTGCTCCTTGAGGTGCCGCCTGATGGCGGGCTTGTGGGCGAAGCGCACGTCGCAGTAGGAGCAGCGGTAAGGCCGAGCTCCCGAGTGCAGGTTGAGGTGGTCGTGCAGCGTGGACTTCTGCGTGAAGCACTTGCCGCAGATGCCGCACGAGTGCGACTTGACGCCGCGGTGCACGTTCATGTGGCGGTTGAGGTTGCTGCTGTGGTTGAACTGCTTGCCGCAGCGTGGGCACATGAAAATGAAGTGTTGCGCCCGCATGTGGAAGACCAGCTTCTCCACGCCCTGGAACACTTCCGGGCACTTGGTGCACTTGATGTTCTTCAGGGGGTTCCCACCCGAGAAACCCCCGGGCAGAGGCCCCCGGCTGCTCCCCGCCCCCAGGCTACCCCCCGCCCCCCGGGCAGCCATGGCCACTGCTGCCGCCTCCACCAGGCCCGAGGTGGCCCCCACACTGGCCCGGCCTCCTGGAATCAACAGAAGGCCCTCCCCTTCCGCGTCCTCGGACAGGCTGTAGCAGGCCTTCACCACACCCTGCGGCGGGGCCACGACGCTGGGGGGCACGCTGCTTTGGGCCAGCTCCCCGAGGTGCCCGCCCACGGATCCCCCGATGCCCAGACCCCCTCCCAAGCCTCCGGGGGGTTTGAGCCGGTGGGCCACCTCCAGGGCGGACTCCACCTTGACAATGCAGATGTCAGATACGTCCTCATCCTCGTCCTCGTCCTCGTCCTCGGCCTTCAGCTCCAGGTCCTCATCCAGCGGGAACTCCAGCTTCACAGGGCGCAGGAGCGGAGGGGGTAGAGGGGGTGGAGGAGGGGGCTTAGGGGCCGGCTTTGGGGTCCTGGCAGGAGGGAGGAGGGACTTGGTGGCGCTGACACCGCTCACGAGACTGGCCTCGCTGACCCCGTCCTCTTTGAGGCCGATCTTGGGCTCTATGAACTGGCTGAGCGCGTTCCGGCATTTCTCCACCACGTGCTCCATCTGCAGGTAGGAGGCGGCCGTCAGATAGTTGACGATGTCCCTGACGGCGAATTCCAGAGCACCAGTGTAGCAGGACAGGAGCAGGTCGGCCACGATGCGCGCACTGTGCATCAGGGAGACTTGCAGCTCAGAGCTGGGGTTCAGCAGGAACTGGTCCCGCAGGAACGGCGAGCAGGCGGCCAGGATGACCTTGTGGCCACGGAACTTGAGGCTGTCGGCCACAATAGTCACGTCGCAGAACCGCTCCTCTGCACGGAGCTGGTTCATGTTCCGCAGTGTAGCGGCCTCGTGGCCGGGCAGCTGGAAGCGCAGGACTTCCACCCCAGAGGCCATTGTGGCGGAGGTGGGCAACCCTGGTTGGGAAGGAAACTGGTCAGAGACAAAGGTCTCTGGCTCTCTGAAGCCAAAGCTCCAGACCCCTCGCCCCTATCCTTCCTCGTCCCTCCCCGGCCCTCCATCCCCAGTCTCCTAGGCTTCAGGCCTCTTCCCCAGTTTCCCCAGTCCCCGGGGAGGCGCTGGCCCCCCGGAGAAGAGGGAGGTGTGGTTCCTGGGGGCGGGGCCGCCGGCGAGCATGGGGCAAGCCCGCGCGCCTGCGGGGGAGGGACTGGGGGGGTGGCAGGAGACCTGGGGATCTGGGCTCCCAGGCGGCCCGGGTTGCAGGCTCTACCCACCCCGCCCCCTTTACCCTCTGCCTCATTCCTCCGCCCCCCTTCGCACGTTTGCACGCGCCTTTCACGTACCCCCCCCCGCCGCCTGCACGCATCGTGCACGCCCCCCCCAAAGGTCCGTGGCACGCCCCCCCAGCCCCACGACCCTAAATGCACGCGCCTCTCACCTGGCCGGGTTCCGCGCGCTGTTTTTTCCCCCCCTATTTCCCCCACCCCCCCGGGGCCGGCGGCGCCCCCCACACACGGGCAGGGCCTGAGCAACGCGCAGGCGCGGAGGTGAACGGGGCGCGCGCGCGTGGCCGGCTCCGCGTGGGTGTAAGGGGGAGGGGCGGGGGCGGCTCGTGCCGAGTGTCCCAGGCCTCGCGCGCGGCGGCGGCGGCGAGGACTCGGGGAGGAGGAAGAGGGGAGGGAGAGGGGAGGGAATTAAAGGAGCAGGATCCCCCCTCCCCGACCCCCCTTTCTTCACCAGCCCCCCCCCCACCACGCGGTTAAAGGGGCCGGACGGCCTTGCCTCCCCTTTGGCCGGGATTATTTGTCCGCCAGAGCGGAAATACGTTCCACTCCCCGCTCTTTCTCGCTCCCCCTCCTCTGTGCCTCCGGGCCCCGCGGCCCGTCTGCGCGTGCGTGCCAAGTGCCGCGCGGAGGCCCGCTAGCTCAGGCCCGCCTCCTGCCCCCCGCGGCGGGCGGCGCTGTCCGCTCCGCACCGGGTCTTCCCGCTGCGCGCCTCGGCGCGCGCGCCCGCCTGGGCTCCCCGCGAGCCTGGCGTGCCGCGGGGCCCGCTGCCACCTGCCCCCAGAGGTGGTGTCGCTTTGATCCAGCTGTGCGGGGCGGAAACCCCGGGTGCAACCGCGGCCTCTCCCAGGACCCCAGGCTGCCCCGCGGCTGTCGATCGCTGTTTCCACGCGTGTATCTCCTGTTGAGTGTGTTCCCAGTTCCTCCAGCCACACTTCCAGACTTTTCCCACTGTTCCGAAGCTAGCAATCACCTCAGCCCTCCTGGCTGATGACTTCACTTCCCACAAAGCCTAATAATTCAGTGCCCTCAACTTCCCTCCCCTCCATCTCACAATCATTTGGAATCACCCCCATCTTCTCCTCCCCTCCATTCTCAGAATTAATCCCAACTTCTCGTCATGACAAACTCCCCCTACATGCGCTGTCGATGACCTTGCCTATTTCACCCTACTATGTAAATTAGCCCTGGTAACAAATCTAATTATACGATTATTTATATTAGTATACTCCACTATCTTTCATCTTTTCACTGCGCAGGTCCCTCAGCCCTCAGCCCACCTCCCCTCCTTAGACTGACCACTTGAAACAAAGCCGCACCTCAGCTCTGCTCCTCTGCCTTCTCTCTCAGACCCTTAGCTGCAGTCTCCCTTCCCCTCCTATGCCTTGCACCCCTCCCACCTACACTCACTTCTCCATTCATACAAGTCCAGGTTGAGGGCACCTCTGTTTCCTACAAGTGGATTTGTTTATTACGTCCTCCAGGAGATTAGAGCACGGCCTTATTCCTCAGTTGTGATGAAGGTGCTTGTTCCTTATTCCTCAATTTTGATGAAGTGGCATTAGAGGGTTCAATATCTGGTTTCTCCATTAGATTGTAAACTTGTTTGCAGGAGTTATGTGGTGGATTATGTTTTGCAAGTAAGTCTAACAAAATGGCTAACGGTTGAAGTCATCCTCTTCAGCTCAGCCAGCATCCACCCATAAACAGTTTGTTTCTGACCTTAAACTGACTTCCCAAACTCAAGGGATGTTCTTTGGTGGGAGGGACAGTGCTTAGGTGGGTCTTGACTTTGCCAGTTCCAAATAGTCTCTGACTTTTTGCCCCTTCCTGTTGCTTTCTATTCTAAAATGCTTCCTTTCCTTTCTCTCCTTTGTTGTCAGGCAGGTGGATTCCAGGAAGAATCTATGGGCTTTTGTGTAGGACAGCACCTAGGCTCAAAGCCTTATTCTGCTCATTTACTAAAGGAGGCCCCTTGGGCAAGTTACTTTGTTTTCTGATAGAGCGTCTTTATCTTTGATTTGGAGGCACTGCTTCCTCATAGGGCTTAAGTGAGGTTTAAGTAAGCCTGGCATACAGTAGGTGTTGAATCAGTGATAGTTCACTTTCCCTTTTCCCTGAGTGGGAGACAGTCTGAAATTAAAACAAACAAACAAACAAAAAACTCTAAAGAGTTTCCCTAACCCACCTTCTCTATTCTTCATTGCCAAACGTCTCAAAAGACTGTTAAAAAGTTTTTTTTTTAATCATTTTTTCTAGTGATTTATTTTTACTGCACTTTATAAACTGATGGATTGAGGGGTGGGGGTGGGGGGTCTTGTCCTTCCCCACAGGCGGTTCAAGAAGCACAGGGCAAGAGCCTGATGATGAGGGAACAAAAGCCTCCCTTAGCTCTTGACCCAAGGGAAGGCCTGCGACTCTGGGTGGTTTTTAGGAAGCAGAGCTTCCCACCTTCCAGGAGGGAGTTTCCCTTCCTTTGTGCTAGGAAAGCTGTAATCCCGTCTTGGACCCTGTCAAAAACTTGCATTATCAACCATCCTGGACATTTTTTGCTGAATTGAATAGGAAAATCATAGTGATATATAAATTCTTGGAAGGCAAAGTAACATTTCCACATGAAAGCAAGCGTGTTCACATCTTCACTGGTCATTTGCAGACAGAAGTGATCTCAACGATTGCTCGGGATGAAATGAAATGGATTTTTATGGGAAGTCGACTGTGGCTCAAGCAGTTGAACTCCCGCCTACCACATGGGAGGTCCTGGGCTCAGTTCCTGGTGCCTCCTAAAGAAGAAGATGAGCAAACACAGAGAGCACACACTGAACAGGCACAGAGAGCAGACAGCGCAAACGAGGTGGGGGGAGAAATAAATCTTTTTTGAAAAAAAAAAAAAAAAAAGAAACGGATTTTTATATTGAAATCATATACTTTCCCCCTTAATAGTCATGATGAAATCTTCCATTTATGGATTGAGAGAATCCATGTTCCAACAGCTTTAAAAAGTAGCTGCATGGACACTCCACACTCCAGTCAGAGCAGAAACTTAAAAAGCTGCCAAGTTAAGAATTTGAGTTTGTAAAGTTATGTATCCCATACCCTTCTTGCTACTTCTCTGTTCTGGGAATGCGGATGGGACAGGGGGCCTAAGCTCAGCCTCTAGCCCTTAGTGGCAGGTGGAGAGCCCAGCCCCACTCAGCTACAGATTAACAGAGAAATACGCAGTCGGTGCAGGAGGCTCTCTTGTCCTCTCCTGTGGGGCACATGTTGTGGGACTGTTTTTCCACATATATGCTATGGAGGGGTCTAGAATCACCTAGATCCTTGTCCATTAATGCTCAGCTTCTGCTAGTGTGAGAGGAGGGGCCCTCTGCCCTTCCTTGGGTTTCAGTACCCAAACCCCTGGTGTAGTATTAATAACAGATAAAGGCAAAAACAAACAAACAAACAAAACAAACAAACAAAAAAAAAAAACAAAAACAAAGAAAGAAACCTAAAAAACTAGTAATAATAATAAAGAATAGATAAAGGGGCAGATGTAGCTCAAGTAGTTGAGCTCCTGCCTCCCACATGTTCCCAGGACCTCCTGGGGAAAAAAAAAAAAAGAACAATAAGCAAAACAAATGAAGAGGGAAATGGATGTGGCTCAAGCAATTGGGCTCCTACCTACCATATAGGAGGTCCAGGGTTCGATTCTCAGGGCCTCCTGGTGAAAGGCAAGATGGCCCATGCAGAGTGCTGGCCTGTGCAGGAGTGCTGGCACAATAAGATGATGCAACAAAAAGAGACACAGAGGAGAGACAATAAGAGATGCAGCAGAGCAGGGAGCTGACGTGGTACAAGAGATTGAGCGCCTCTCTCCACTCGGGAAGGTCCCAGGATCAGTTCCCGGTGCCGCCTAAAGAGAAGACAAGCAGACATAGAAGAACACAGAGAGCAGACAGCGAGTGCAAAACAATGAGGGGATTGGAGAGAAATAAATAAATAAATCTTGGGGAAAAAAAAAAAAAAACAAGTGAAGAAACCAACTCAGAAAAACACATGTTTGGGAAGCGGCTGTGGCTCAATCAGTAGGGCTCCCGTTTACCATATGGGAGGCCCCGGGTTCGGTTCCCGGGGCCTCCTGGTGAAGGCAAGCCCGCCCGCATGGCGTGGTTAGCTGACCCAGCGAGCACAAGCAGCAAGGGGGGGATAAATGAATAAATAAATAAAATCTTAAAAAAAAAAAAAAAAAAGAAAAAGAAAAGCACATGTAGCTCAGTGTTGAGTGCCAGATCCCACATATGAGGTCCCGGGTTCAATCCCCAGTTCCTAAAAAAACAAAACAAAAAAGAATAGATATATCTAGGATTCTTAGTGGGCTTTAGAAAGAAAATATGACTAGAGAAGTAAGGAACAACTAGGAAACAGAAGGCCAGTCCAGGTCTGAAGTCATCCAGGCCCCAGAGGTTTCTGTTTTCTCTTTAATAAAATGGAGGGATTGCCCTCTAAAGTCTTTTCCAGCCCTATGAGTCCATTGAAGCTTCTCAGTCTTATTTGTGCACATGTCTGGTCAAGGGCTAGCTCATGGCTTAGCCCTGGATGGATTAGGCCACAGCACCAATCTTGGTTACTAAAGAAGGGGAGCAGTGCCTTAGATAATGCAAAACAGTGTAGGAAAGGCAAACATTTCTCTTCAACAGAGTATTCTGGGCAGCAGATTTACCTTTGCAATTCGGCTACACAGGCTGGAAACTAGGAAACAATAGGAAAAGGAATAAGTCAGCCGGGACTTTTCAATTCATAGGTTGATAAAGCTTACTTGTATTTCCACAAAACCTCTCTCCCTCTTTCTGCTTTTTTTTTTTTTTTTTTTTAGGTTTTTTTATTTATTTCTCCCCAACCCCCTCGTTGTTTTGCACTTTCTGTGTCTGTTCGTCTTCCTTGTTTCCTTAGGAGGCACCGGGAACTGAACCCGGGACCTCTGATGTGGGGGGAGGCACCTAATCACTTGAGCCACCTCCATTTCCTGCTTTGTTGTGTCTCTCATTATGTTTTCCTTCTTGTATCTCTTGCTGTGTCAGCTTGCCATGCCTGCCCATTGCACCAGCTCGCTGTCTTCTTTAGGAGGCACCAAAAAGGAACCACGGATCTCCCATGTGGTAGGCGAGAGCTCAATCTCCTGAGCCACATCCGCTTCTCTCCCTCTTTCTGTTATGACCCACACTCAGCTCTCTCCTCACTTGCAATCCTGTTTTAACCCTGTGGAAACCTGGAGCCAGTCCTGGCAATGTTGACAGGGGATCACTGCTTGAGAAAAGAAATTGTATTGAATACATCACTCCTCACCCATGTGCAAAGCCATCTTCCCTGAGCTCTCATCCACCGCCTGCTCTGTTCCACATTCCCCTGACTGGTTCCTTGTTGCTAGCTCCTTCTCCTTCCTCCTCTTCATTCTCCCAAATGCTCTGGAAGCCCCTCACAGCCTCAACCTACTGGCAGACTCTTCCCTTCCCCTTCTATGTTAGAGGGAATATTAGTTCTTCCTGGAGCCCACCACTTTCTGCCTCCTCCAAGCCCTCCAGAGCAGACCCCACATGCCTTCCACAATCCTGCCCAGCACCAGCTCGGGGAAAGTGGAGGTAGATACTCCACCATCTTGCCAATGCCAGTTGGAAGAGGACTCTCCCATCTCCTGCCTCTTGCCCTGTCATCCGCAGACGCTCCTGGTCCCTGAGGGCAACTGACTCCCAAGCCTGTGGTACCTGCATCAGGTTGTCCTTCGTTCCCAAGCCTGCCAGTGTCAATGCGGCTGACACCCCAATTTTAAAAAATATTAGTTTAGTTTTTTTTTCATAGAATCATTCATATGCTTCAATATTAAAAAAGTATAAAAGGGGACATAGTGAAAGACTTCCCTCCCACCCCCATCTAGTTCCTCTTCCCACCAGCAACCAAAAGTACTAGTTTCTGCAAAGCTTCTTGATCTCCTTCTCACAACTTTTATCTTTACTCCATTTCACCCATTTCCCTCCCTGGATCACACTCTGGTGATTATCAGAATTGGAAACTTCATCCTCTCTGAAATTTAAAATTCCAGCACTCCATTCTCTGAGTAGCCTGGAGAATGCCAGTGTACCTGCTCCAACACTCCTACGGAGATCCCCAGTCTCCAGTCTCTCTTTTCTGCCAGACCCTCTTCCCCTTCCTTGCTTCCCTCAGGCTGCAGCACTTCAGCAGCTCCCTGCCAGCACCCTTCAGCTGGGGCACTCGAGTGAGCCCCTCTCCCGGACTACAGCTCCTTTCACCCTTCTCCATTCTCCCGAGTGCCCCACCCCACTCCCAATCCTGTCTTTCCGCAACTAGAAGAAAACGGAGGCTCAGGTGCCCTCCTTTCACCCTCACAAGCATCTCTTTCTTTCCTCATCTTGTCTTCCTTTCCTTAGTTTGCAAAGCCTGTTGCAAACCAATCTTCTTTCCTATAACCCTGCCCCCTGCCTCTGCTCCAGTTCTTGCTTTCCCAAGAAAAGAGAGAGACTTATCCCTTTTACTGGTTCTGACCTTAAAGTCTATAAACCCCGAAAGGTCTTTGCTACATTAAAATAAATAAATAAATAAGACCTCCTTCTTCAACATCCTTGCTGCCATCTTACCTCCCATTCCCAGCACAGCCGTCTGTCCGAGTGTTCACCACTGTTGGTCACTCCCTCTTCACACTCATCCTCCCTCCCAAAAATATGTTATGATATATCAAACATATAGAAGAATGTGTAAAATGAGCATCTACAGGTAAAGCCTAAGAAACAAACACCTGGGTATTCGCCCCCAGCTTAAGAAATAAGATATTCCCGGGGCATCAGATGCCTGCTGAATGCCCCACGCTGACCACTCCCTCTCCCTCCCCGCAGGGGTGGCCACTGTCCTGGATTGCTTCTATATCCTTCCTTTGCTTTCCTTCATAGTTTCACGTAAGTCATACATATCCCTAAACGGTATATTGCCTGTTTTGCCTGCTTGGCCTTCACATTCATGGAATTGTGTGTTCTGGGTTAGCTTTTTCACCCAGCATGATGTTTTTTCCTGACTCGTGTAGCTGCAGTTCGTTCATTTTCTTTCTATGTTTACATCACAATTTGTTTGTGATCCTGTCGACTTTTTTTTTTAAAGATTTATTTTATTTATTTATTTTTCCCCACCCCCTCGTTGTTTGCATTTGCTGTCTGTTCATTGTATGCTCATTTTCTCTTTCTAGGAGGCACCAGGAACCGAACCACAGACCTCCCATGTGAGAGGGAGGCACCCAATCGCCTGAGCCACCTCTGCTCCCTGCTTTGTTGCATCTCTCATTGTGTTTCCTCTGTCTCTTGGCTGTGTCATGTCACTGCATCATCTTGTTGTGCCAGCTTGCCATCTTGCCTGTCTTCTCCAGGAGACACCAGGAACCAAACCCAGACCTCCCGTGTGGTAGGCGGGAGCTCAGTCACCTGAGTCACATCCGCTTCCGTCGATAGACCTTTGATTTGTTTGAAGTAATCACACACAGTGCTGCTGTGGACCCTCTCGTACCAGGGTCAGCGCAATGTGTAAGTTTCTGCAGGGCGGAGGACTTCAGACTAGGGCATGTGTCTCCCCGTGGGTGTGAGGAGGCTGTCCTCAGGGCCCTGGATAGATTTAAGGGAAAGAATCGTTTCCCAGTTCTGATATTCCCAAATGTCCTCTTCCTTGACATTTGAGAGGGCCCCTTGGAAGGAGGAATAGGTCTCCCCTCCCCTGTTAACCCCCACCCTCAGCTTCCAAGGCAGCAAAATGTTGGTTTGAGAAAGTGAGTGACTTAGTGACAGGGGAACACATCATCCTGCCAAGTCAGGTGCTTTCCCTTTCTTGCCTTCCTACAAAATTGAAAGACTAATTGAGTTGTCAGCAGACTGATTTTTTTTAAGGAGGTACCAGGGATTGAACCCAGGATTTCGTATGTGGGAAGCAGGTGCTCAACCACTGGTGCTCAATCAACCCTCCCCCAGCTGATTGATTTTTTAAAAAATCCCCCCCCCTGCCCCATGGTTTCTTCATCTGTCTGCTCATCTTCTCTAGGAGGCACTGGGAACCAAACCAGGACCTCCCATGTGGGAGGCAGGTGCCCAACTGCTCAAGCCACATCCACACCCCTGGCTGATTTTTTAAAATCTTTTTATTTATTAATTTTTGTCTTTTATTCTTTTTTTTCTTCTTCATTCTTATTTTTCTTGTGGCTGATTTTTTTTTAAAGATTTATTTTTTTTATTCCCCCCCCCCGGTGTTTTGCACTCACTGTCTCCTTCTGTATCTTCTTCTGTGTCTGCTTGTCTTCTCTTTAGGCGGCACCAGGGGACCTTCCGGAGTGGGAGAGAGGCTGCTCAATCTCTTGTGCCACCTCAGCTCCCTGATCTGCTATATCTCTCATTGTCTCTCTTCTGTGTCTCTTTTTGTTGCGTCATCTTGCTGCACCAGCACTCCGCACAGTCCAGCACTCCATGTGGGCCAGCTTGCTTTTCACCAGGAGGCCCCAGAAATCGAGCCCTGGACCTCCTGTATGTAGACAGGAGCCCAATCACTTGAGCCACATCTGCTTCCCTCGTGACTGATCTTTGATGATAATATTTGATGACAGATCACTGTGCCTCGGCATATAACTGCATGTGATTCAAAGATGTTAACGACATCACTATGACAAAACTCCTTCCATTCTCGTCTTCATATTTATAGGAACAGGATTTCCAATTCTAACATCTCTAAAAATAAAAAAAATAGGAATAGAATTCATGCTGAATCACTGTCTAATTCTAGCAATAAGGAATGTGCATCCATGCAAACATGAACCAATGGGAAAGAAATTGGCCCAACCATCTCATTTAGAATTGTACTTACAATATTATTTTACTTTTTTCTTAATTATTATTTGGCAACATTTGTACTACTTTATGCTGTTTTGATAAATTAGTTATTAATAATAATCATAATGATGGCATAATCCAGAAGAAAAAGTTTAATACATAGAAATTTTTTAAAAACTTCAGTTTCAACATATATATATGCAGAAAATAGAAGATTTTTAAACATAATACTAGGATATTTTTATTACACTAGGATAATGTCTCAGGGGTAGAAATAGAAATATGAATTCAGATGAGCTGGAACAATGTGAATTTCTGACTTAAAGAAGAGTGTGATCATGTACTTTTTTTTTTTTTTTTTTTTTTTTTTTTAGAAATGATACATAAGATGAACTTTATTTTAAAGCTCATGAAAGGTTTCACAATATCAATTATATCAGGATTAACATTTCTTCCATTTTCACACCTTCACATGACAATGTACTGTATAGCAAGAGATATATTTTAAAGTTTTTGTTCTGCATGCTGTTAACACATTTCACTAGCTTTTGCTTTACTCATTGAATTTTTAATAATACCAAAGCAAAAAGTCATATTCTATTGGACAGGATTAATTTTAGAAAGCCCTTAAGAAATCAATCTTGTTTATGGACATTCACACCCACACACATGCTGAAATGAAGAGCAAAATGCAAGAAAACTACCTTGGCAGGAACAAATGCTTAAAGATTTTAATCATGTACTTTTTAATGAATCATAAAAGCTATTGTTAAAAGAATGAAATAACACTTTTTAAAAGGTCATTACAACACACTGGAAATTTCATCCTTTTTGCAACTATTTAAATGAGGAAAATTTTAGGAGACAGCATAAAAATGTGCATGGGAGTACATACTTTTGAAAAATTCTTTTAGGAGTATATGAGCAGAAAAGTTTGAAGACTCAGTGCTCAAACTCCAGTGTGAACACGAATCACCTGGGGATTTGTTCAAATACAGATTCTGAGTGAGTTGGTCTGGGGTGGGGCCTGAGCATCTGCATTTCTCCAAGCTCCTGGTGAGGCCAATGGTCTGTGGACCATACTTGTTTGTTTGTTTGTATCTTTTCTTCTGTGAACCGTACTTTGAATAGCATCCATATATCGTAAGAGTGGAATTGTTGGGGCATGAGGTATGCATGTGCTTAGCTCCCCTGGCTAATGCCAAACTGTTTTCCAAATCGATGTATATACTTGACACTCAAGTGTATACATCGCTAGCTGTAGGACTACTCTTGCTGTTTGGGAAGAGGTCACTAAATGTTTCAAAGGTGATGGACACTCTTCAGTCCTTGTTGCACTTGAGTTTTCTGCAGCCGGTGACACATCTGACCACTCACTTGATATACTGGCTTCCCCTGTTTTCCATGACACCCCCACCTCCAGGTTCCCTTCTACAGCCTGTCTCTTCTACAGCCACTCAGTCTCCTCCTTTCCAACCTTGTAACTTTCAGTACCCTTGACCTTCTTCTGATCCATCACCCTGGCTGGTATCATGTGCTCTCAAGAGGTCAATGACTGGGGAGTGGAGGTGACTCAAGAGATTGAGGCCTGCTTCCCACATGGGAGGTCCCGGGTTCAGTTCCCGGTGCCTTTAACAAAAGCAAACAACAACAACAAAACAAACAAACAAACAAACAAACAAACAAAACGATAAAACCAACGCAGGGGAGCCGACATGGCTCAATGGTTGAGTGCCGGGTTCCCACATATGAGGTGCTGGGTTGACTCCCCGGCTCTGATACGAAAAAAAAAAAAAAAAAAAGAGGTCAGTGATCACCTTGACGACACTCATGCCTCTATCTCCAGCCAAACATGTCTCCTATTTCCAGTCTGGAATATTCATCTCCTCCTTGGTGCTTCAAACATACCAAAATGCAACATATCCTGGGCAGAATCTTATTTTTCTTCCCAAGCCCGCCTCTGCTCCTGTGGTCCCGGGCAGCAATGCCTGCTGAGGAAGTCAGCTCAGTGGCCATCTCCCAGCCCATGCCTACCCCTGCCTTCCTCTTCTATTGTGCGTCGATGTTTTAGTCTGGGAGAAATGTTAGTTTTAATGAAAAGGCTTGACCAGACCTTAAACCAGGAAACTGGGAACTAGTAGCCTCAGATGCTTAGCAGGGCAGGAAACGCTCAGAGGCAGTGTCCCCTCCCCCCTGGGGTGGATAAATACCCACCTCGGGTAGCACAGACTTGTCTCTCTTCTCCAAAGCAAAGTGTAGCAGTTTGGCCTTCCCGGGAGACAGGCCACGTTAGGCTCTCTTCCCCTGCTCTTTTTCTTTTTTTTTAGATTTATTTTATTTATTTATTCCCCCCCCACTTGTTTGCGCTATGTCTGTTTGTTGTGTGCTCGTCTTCTTTTTAGGAGGCACCAGGAACTGAACCTGGGACCTCCCATATGGGAGGGAGGCACTTAATTGCTTGAGCCACCTCCACTCCCTGCTTGTTGTGTCTCCCATTGCATCATCTCGTTGTATCAGCTTGCCACACCAGCCCGTCATGTCAGCTCGCTGTCTTGCTCATCTTCTTTAAGAGGCACTGGGAACTGAACCTGGGATCTCCCATGTGGTAGGCGGGAGCCCAACGACTTGAGCCACATCTGCTTCCCTTCCCCTGCTTTTTTCACGTTGTGCTGTGTAAGTAATGAAATGGTCATTTGCTGAAAGTTTCTGTTGTGCCTGAGTCTGTGTTCCCACGATGCATCATGTAGCAAACTGTCCACAGTGCCAGCATCCATCCTATCATCCAAGCCAAAAACTTGGGATTCAATATGGACTCCTCTTTTCCCCTTCATCCCTCATATATACTTAACCACCAAATCCTTTCTCCATCCATTTAATCAATATATGAGTTCCTACTATGTGCCAACTCTGAGCTAGTGCTGGTGGTAAAAGGACAGTAAGACGCAGTCCCTGTCCTCAAGGAGACTGTGGTCAATAAACAATCAATCACAGTACTATGTGATAAATACTGAGATGGAGGCATGTCCTGGGTGTGATGTGAGCCCAGAGGAGGGCTCAGAGGGGCCCCTGGGGTCTTCTCCTCAATATTTGTCCTCATCTCTCTTTCCCTACTTCTTTGCTTGCTCTCAACCCCTTGTCTTCTCCTGCCAGGACTACAGAAGTCTCCTTACTGATCCTCCAGGCCCTTCCAATTCACCTTACACACTGACTCCAGAATACTATTTCTGAGATGTAAATCAAACCATATCACTTCCTTATCTAAAATATGGTAAAGTTAATTGCCTACAAGCTTCAACCCCCAGCTCCTTACTAGGGTGTACTCCCCTTCGAGGCCTAGTCTCAAGGTGGCCTCCCCTTCTTTCTTTTTTTTTTCTTTTTCTTTTTTTTTTTAGCAGACAGAGCATGTTTTACTGAGAACCATGTGCGGGGCAGAGTAGAGTAAGCCAGGAAAGCTGGGAGTCCAGCAGAGTGTATGCACAAGCATGTGTGTAGTTGCATGTGTGAGAGAAAATGTGTGTATGTGAATGTGTGTGTGTGTATGTGTGACTGTGTGGGCTGGGATGTATGTGTCTATATGTCTGTATGTCTGTAATGTGGTCTGTAGGTGTGGTGTGTAGGCTGTGTATGTGTGTGATGTGTGTGTGTGTGTGTGAGAGAGAGAGAGAGTGTGTGGAGTGGTGTGCTGGGGCTAAGTTCTCTGAGCTGAGAGGGAACATGGGACTCTCTACAAGTCCCCCGAACTGGGAGGAGGCAAGAACAGAACTGGGGCACTGGAGCATGGAGCCCAGGAATGTGGAAGGGCAGAAACACAGGCAGGAGAGCAAGATTGACAGCCCAAGCGGGGCTGGCCTAAACGCAGATGCCCCACAAGTGAGTCAGGACCAGTGCAGAACTGTCATAAAACATAGACAAGCACCCAGGAAAGAGAAACGGTAGCCCTCAGAACCCCATCCTCAGGAGAGAATAACACTTAAACATTCTAGAATATATCCATCCAGACTCTTCCTCTGCATATATGTAATATATGCATAAAATAAAATTTTGAGTATATAATTTATACAAGTATTTTTAACAAAAATGAAATCATACTGTATTGTTTTGTGACATTTAAGTGTTGTTGCCTATAGATGAAGCCTACAGATTTACTGTACTTACTTTCCTGAATGTGGACCATAAACAAGAAATAGAGACAATCACCTGCCTTCACCATTTTCTTTTTTTTTTTTCCTCAAGATTTATTTTATATATTCTTGCCCCCCCCTTGTTATTTACGCTCGCTGTCTGCTCTCTGTGTTTGTTTGTTGTGTGCTCTCTGCATCTGCTTGTCTTCTTTTTATTTATTTATTTATTTTTATTTTATTTTATTTTTTTAAACTTTATTTTGTACATTTAATAATTGAAAACATAAGCAATAAAAAACTAAAAAGTAAACACAGATGAATAAATATATACATTTCTCAATTAAATGTAATGGATACATGTAAATTTTTTTGTTGTTTTGTTTTTTGTTTGTTTTTTTGTTTTTTTGTGTGTGTGAGTCAAACAATATATTACACAATATATTTGGTTCATAGTAATGCATTCATACAGTATTTGTCCT
>JAKSZT010054094.1:1206276-1319508 GCA_026826555.1 Tolypeutes matacus | reverse complement strand
GTGACCCTGCAATACCACTGCTGGGTATATACCCAGAAGAACTGAGAGCAGTGACACGAACAGACATCTGCACACCAATGTTCATAGCCACATTATTCACCATTGCCAAAAGTTGGAAGCAACCCAGGTGTCCATCAACAGATGAATGGATAAACAAACTGCGGTCTATTCACACGATGGAATATTATGCATCTGTAAGAAGAAATGAAGTCATAAAGCATATGGCAACATGGATGAACCTGGAGGACATTATGTTGGGTGAAGCAAGCCAGACACAAAAGGACAAATACTGTATGAATGCATTACTATGAACCAAATATATTGTGGAATATATTGTTTGATTAAAAAAAAAAAAAAATTGGGAAGCGGCTGTGGCTCAATCAGTAGGGCTCCTGTTTAACATATGGGAGGCCCCGGGTTCGGTTCCCGGGGCCTTCTGGTGAAGGCAAGCCCGCCCGCACGGCGTGGTTAGCTGACCCAGCGAGCACAAGCAGCAAGGGGGGGATAAATGAATAAATAAATAAAATCTTTAAAAAAAAAAAAATTACATGTATCCATTACATTCAATTGAGAAATGTATATATTTATTCATCTGTGTTTACTTTTTAGTTTTTAATTGTTTATGTTTTCAATTATTAAATGTACAAAATAAAGTAAAAAAAAAAAAAACTGAAGGGAGAAATAGACATCTTTACAATAATTGTTGGAGACTTCAACACACCACTCACATCATTAGATAGAACAACTAGACAGAAGATCAACAAGGAAACAGAGAACTTGAACAATATGATAAATGAGTTAGACCTAACAGACATATAAAGAACATTGCATCAAAACACAATGGGTTTTGCATTCTTCTCAAGTGCCCATGGATCTTTCTCCAGGATTGACCACATATAAGGGCACAATGCAGATCTCAATAAATACAAAAAAATTGAAATTATAGAAAGCACCTTCTCAGATCATAATGGAATGAAACTGGAAATCAGTAATAGACAGGAAAGAGGAAAATTTGCAAATATGTGGAGGCTAAACAACACACTCCTAAATAATTAGTGGTCAAAGAAGAAATTGCAAGTAAACTCAGTTAATATATTGAGACAAGTGAAAAGGAGTACACAACATATCAAAACTTATGGTATACAGCAAAGGCAGTCTTAAGAGGGAAGTTTATAGCCCTAAATGCCTATATTAAAAAAGAAAGAACTAACTTCAAAGATTAACTGAACTAGAGAAACTAGAAAAAGAACAGCAAACCACTCCCAAAACAAGCAGAAGGAAAGAAATAATAAAGATTAGAGCAGAAACTAATGAAATTGAGAACAAAAAAACAATAGAGAAAATCAACAAAACCAAAAGCTGGTTCTTTGAGAAGATCAATAAAATTGACAAACCCCTAGCTAGATTAACAAAGAAAAAAAGAGAGATGATGCAAATAAATACAATCAGAAATGAAAGGGGGGAAGTTATGACCGACCTCAAAGAAATAAAAAGGATCATAAGAGGATATTATGAGGAACTTTATGCCAACAAATAGACAACCTAGATGAAATGGTCAAATTCCTAGAAATGCACAAACAACATACACTGACACTACATGAAATACAAGAACTTAACAAACCAATCATATTTAAAGATATTGAATCTGTCGCCAAAAATCTTCCAGCAAAGAAAAGTCCAGGACCAGATGACTTCACAGGTGAATTCTACCAAGTATTTAGAAAAGAATTAACACCAATCCTGTTTAAACTCTTCCAAAAAATTGAAGAGGAGGGAAAATTACCCAACACATTTTTTTTTTTTTTTTTGCTGCAAAAAGCTTTATTGTTTACACTTGGTTCAGGGCTCGTTAGAAGGCTACAAGATGGCAGTTAGAAAGAAAAATGTCTCCTGGCTGGAGGGGCTCAGGCAGAAGCCTGGATGCCTGGGGAATAGAGGGGGTTCCCCCGCCATGGCCTCTGGGCTCTGGAGGCTCCTAGTCATCTTTGAGGGTGAGCCTTTCGAAGAGATACTCGCCCAGCCCGGCCTGCGGGCCAGCCAGCCTGCGAAGGTTGGTCAGGTGGTCGCCTATCTTCTTGATCAGTTTCACCTCCTCGTCTAGGAAATGGTTCTCCAGGAAGTCACAGAGATGGGGGTCTGTGTTGGCAGATCCCAGGGCATGCAGATCCAAAAGGGCCTGGTTCAGGCTCTTCTCCAGGACCAGGGCAGCTTCCATGGCGTCCAGGGTTTTACCCCACTCGTCTTTGGATGGCTTCTGCACGTCCTGGAAGAGGGCGCGGCCGCCGCGCTGGTTTTGCATCTTCAAGAGACGCTCGGCGCCCTCGCGCTTCTCCTTCGCCAACTCGCGGAAGAAGTGGTCCACGCCCTTCAGGGCCACATCGTCGTGGTCGAAATAGTAGCCCAGAGAGAGGTAGGTGTAGGAGGCCTGCAGCTGCAGGTTGACCAGGCGGTTAACAGAGGCCTCCACTTCGGCGGAATAGTTCTGACGGATCTGGGAGGTCATGGCTGGTCGACAGTGAGGAGCTAACCACAAAAAAACGGTGTTAGCTGGTCCCGGAAGCTAGGGGATGGCCCAGAAGTTGGTCCCGAAGGTTGCAACTTGAGAACCAGCTGGAAGGTGGTCGACGCTGAAGAGAGGTGGGGACTAGGCCCCGGGTCTGTTCCGTTCAAACACTGTTGAAGCAAGAGACAGATCCGCGGGACCGCAGGGCGCGCTGTCCCCAACACATTTTATGAAGCCAATATCACCCTAATACCAAAGCCAGATAAAGACACTACAAGAAGAGAAAATTACTGACCAATCTCTCTAATGAACATAGATGCAAAAATTCTCAACAAAATACTTGCAAATAGAATCCAACAGTAAATCCAAAGACTTATACGTCATGGCCAAGTGGGATTTATTCCTGGTGTGCAAGCCTGGTTCAACATAAGAAAACCAATCAACATAATACACCACATTAACAAATTGAAGGAAAAAAACCTTACAAAATAAACATGTATAACATCATACAGGATCTCATACATCACCCATCCACCAACACTTTGCATTGTTGTAATACATTTGTTACAAACTATGCAAGAGCATCGTCAAAATATTACTACTAACTATAGTCCATATCTTACATTTGATGTATTTTCCCCCAACCCATCCTATTTTTTAAAAAAACAAATCAATTTTATTGATACATATTAATAAAGCATACAATTTATCCAAAGTGTACAATCAGTGGTATTGGTATAATCACATAGTTGTGCGTTTATCACTTCAATCATTATTGAAGCATTTTTATTATTTCAATAATAATAAACAAAAAACAGACAAACAAATAAGGAAATTCCTCCTCTCTGAAGCTGTTTCCCCTGCTATACATAGCTGCTATTTCTGGCTATTCTTGCACAATTATTTATTTGTTTATTAAGCAGTTTTACTGAGATATATTCACATACCATATGATCTATCCAAAGTGTATAATCAATGGCTTTTTTTAAAAGCTATTAAAAAGAACTTTAATGTAAAATTGTAAAATAAATAAAAAAATAGATAGAAATTATAAATTTTAAAAGAGAGTGTAAGCATGGGAGGTCCCGGGTTTAGTTCTTGGTGCCTCCTAAAGAAGACAAGCATGACAGTGAGCTGACGCGATGAGCTGATGCAACAAGATGATGGCCATAACAAGATGATGGACACAACAAAGATGACGGACACAACAAGATGACAGATGCAACAAGGTGACACAACAAGATGATGCAATGAGGAAACACAACAAGGAAATGTAACAAGGAAACACAACAAGGGACACAACAAGCAGGGGGCAGTTGTGGCTCAAGTGATTGGGTGCCTCCTTCTTACCTGGGAGGTCTTGGGTTCGGTTCCTGGTGCCTTCTAAAAAAAAGATGAACGGACAGAGAGAACACACAATGAGCAGACAGCGCAAACAATCGGGGGAGGGGGTGTGTGTGGTTAAATAAATCTTTAAAAAAAAAAAAGGGTGTAAGGCCAGGTTAGATTTAATATAATCAAGTATAAGAAATAGATAGCATAGCAACAAGCATAAATAAATGTAAATAATTCTAATAATATAGAACGTAATTATAACATAATTTGAATTTTATATTACACTTCTAACTATTGGACATAATAATCTCTAAGAATGAAATAAATTATTAGTTTAGTTATTTAATTTCCACTTAGGCCATAATTTTTTCTGGATAATCAAATTCCTATTTGGGAATTCTTCACATCTTATTGGAATGAAGTATAGCAGATAAACCAAATGCCAACTAATAATTTTATGAGGTAGAAAAACTCAAAATCTTTTTCAACAGTAGTCTTGCTAAATCACTATTGATCCAGATGGATTATTTTAATTAATGAGTATGCATAAGAAAGGGTTAAAGAAAAATGAAGTATCCAAATATATGTCTCTTCTCCAGTCCTCCTCAATTAAAAGCAAGTGTTTATTTTGCATGAAGAAACTTACAGAATACTGATCACAGGAACAATTTGCTAGTTGCACTGAATAATTCTTGTTCATATACTATAATATTGTTATTTTACATTTATCTGGTCTACGCCAGCTCTTTTTTGGTCAGTATTTGCATGGAATACCTTTTTCCAACCTTTCACTTTTTTTTTTTTTTTTTTTACCGGGAGGTCCCGGGGATCGAACCCAGGTCCCTCCATATGGGAGACAGATGCCCAACCATTTGAGCCACATCCATCCCCAACCTTTCACTTTTAACATGGTTTTGTCCTTGTTGTCTGAGTAGGGTCCCTTGTAGACAACATATAGACAGTTTTTATTTTTTTATCCATTCTATCAGTCTATGTCTTTTGATTGCGGAATTCGTTATTATGTAAAGGCATTACTTACTTCATCCATTTTGTCCTTCTGTTCTCTGTTGTCACACTGTTCTATTGTCTGTCTTCTTATCCTTTAGTTTACCCTTCCTAATAATCTTCATTTCTAAACTCTTCTCCAAATCTCTCACCCTTGTTTTTCCCTTTCTGCCTGCAGCACCCCCTTTAGTATCTCTTGTAAATCTGGCCTTTTGTTAAACATATTCTATCGGTTTTTGTTTGTCTTTGAAGACGTTGAACTCACCCTCATTTTTGAAGGACAGTTTTGCCAGATACAGAATTTTTGGCTGGCAGTTTGTTTTTTAAAGATTTATTTAATTAATTCATTTATTTCTACCCTCCTCATTGTTTGCATTTGTTGTGTCTGTTTGTTGTGTGCTCGTCTTCTTTAGGAGGGACCAGGAACTAAACCCGGAACTCCCATGTGGTAGGCAGGAGCCAAATCACTTGAGCCACATCCGCTTCCCTTGGCTGGCAGTTTTTCTCTTTCAGTACCTTAAATACATCATACCACTTTCTTCTCTCCTCCATGGTTTCTGATGAGAGGTGGGAACTTAATCTTATCAAGTTTCCCTTGTATGTGATGCTTTGCTTTTGTCTTGCTGCTTTCAGAATCCTCTCTTTATCTCTGATCTTTGTCATTCTGAATAGTAGGTGTCTTGGGGTAGGTCTATTTGGATTTATTCTGTTTGGGATGTGTTATCCTTCTTGGATATTGATATTTATGTCTTTCATAAGGGTTCGGAAATTTTCAGTCATGATTTCCTCAAATATTCTTTCTGCCCCTTTTCCATTCTCTTCTCTTTCTGGGACACTAATAATGTGGAAGATGGTGTGTTTCGCATTGTCATTCAATTCCCTGAGACTCTATTCCATTTTTTCCATTCTCTTCTCTCTCTGTTCTCCTGTCTTTTCCAGTTCAGATGCTCTGCATTCAAAGTCACTAATTCTGTCTTCAAGCAATTCAAATCTGCTTCTATATGCCCGATATATATATAAATTTTTAATTTTTAAAAAGATACTTAGATTACATAACACATAAAAAATATAGGGGATTCCCATATGCCCCACTCCCTTCTCCTCCCACACTTTCCAACATTAGCAACATCTTTCATTAGTGTAGTACATTTGTTAAAATTGATGAACACATATTGGAGCATTGCCACTAATCATGGATTATAGTTTACATTATAGTTTACACTCTGTCCCACACAATTTTGTAAGTTATGACAAGGTATATAATGGCCTGTATCTGTCATTGCAATATCATTCAGGGCAATTCCAATGTCCCAAAAATGCCCCCATATTACACCTATTTTTCCCTCTCCCTCCCCTCAGAACCTCCGGTGGCCACTGCCTCCACATCAATGATAAAAGTTCTTCTATTGCTAGAATAACAATAAGTCTATAGTAGAATACCAGTAAGTCTACTCTAATCCATTGTTCATTCCCCAATCCTTGTTTTTTTTTTTTTTGGGTTAATTTTTTTATTCTTTATACAGTACAATCTCTGTGGTAGCAGAAATGTATGCACGCACACAAAAAAACAATTCAAATAAAAGTTCAGAGTAAAAAAAAAAAAAAAAAAAAAAATCTAGGAATTTATCCCCAAAGGGTATTTAATATATATGGATTTCACAGCTATATCCTATCCACATCTCCACATTTCACATACAGGCTGCCGTGCTTCCAAGCACATCTGGGGCACGTCAGGGAGAAGTGAGGCCATGAAGGACGGAGAGCCAAGGCCCAGGGCTCCCCTCATCCCGTCCCCACCCCCCAGCCTCTGAGCCAGGGACAGGCGGGTGCAGGGTGCTTCCAAGAGGCTCCGGGACAAAGCCACTCCCTCAGGAAGCCAGTCCATGCCACACAACCAGGGTCTTCTTAATATCCTTTGTTTCTTTAGTCATATTTTCTATAAATTATTTGAAGTGATTTAGGAGAGTTGTGTGATTATCACTGATTGTCTTTTTTTTTTTTTTTTTTTTAAAGATTTTACCCATTTATTCATTTATCCCCCCCTGCTGCTTGTGCTCGCTGGGTCAGCCAACCACGCCGTGCGGGCAGGCCTGCCCCCACCAGGAGGCCCCGGGAACTGAACCCGGGGCCTCCCATATGGTAAACGGGAGCCCCACTGATTGAGCCACAGCCGCTTCCCTCACTGATTGTCTTAAATCCTGTATCTCCTCAGGATATTTGGTTTGTTCTTTTGGCTGGGCCATCCCTTCCTGGTTCCTAGTGTAGCTTGTAATTTTTTGCTGATGTTTAGGCATTTGAATATGTTGGTGAATTTACCCTGATGGCCAATTTCTCTCTTGCCTACTGTTTTTTTTTTTCCCAAAGCTTTTCTTTGATATTTGGTTCAACTTATTCTCAATCTTTAAAACTGCCCAGCTTAATTTTTCAAAATCAGGCCAGGGACTCACTAGTGGGGTGCAGATTTTCTCCCAGAGGTTGGATACTGAGAGAGTGAACAGTGTATGCCCATGCAATTTCCAGACTGGCCAGCAGATGGCGCGGGCAAACACAGCTTTCTACTGAGGTGTTTCAGTCTTGGCTTTCCTGTGTTCCTGTGTTAAATCTCCAGAGTGGAGTTTCAAAGCAGGCTCTGTTGGCCAAATTCACTGAAGAAAAGCACCCTGACCTCCCCTCCCTTTTCCCTTGAAACAGCTGGCAGGGAGGAATATGTCTGCTCCCCTCTCAGTTGCCTGCAGAGAGCCAGGGGTTTTACCCCAGCTTAATATCTTGGGAGTGGGGGAGGGGAGCCCTTCCCAACTGGCCCCAGGGCTTGGTAACTCACATTTGTTGTTTCATCTTCTTCTTTCTGTCCCTCACCCTCCTGGGAGTTGTGTAGCCCTGTCCTGGTCTGCTGAACCCCAAAGCAGGTCCCTCAGACAGCTTTTGGCTCTTTCTCCATTGTTTTTGTAAGAGCATTCAGCTCTGTCAGTCTGTCGCCATCTTCCCACAATCCTCCTGGAATATTATTTGCCAGGCTTCAGGCACTGGCGCTTTACACGAACCTGACCAAGACTATTTTTCTTCCTCTTGACCAAGCTGCCAGCCTTTCTTCTTGTGCACCTCTCCTTTCTTCTCTCCTTCAACTGACTACCTTGAAACTAATTTGCAGGTAGTGGGATGGTGGAGGTAAACAACTGGAACACAAAGGGAAGCATTCAGAACCATATGTCCTAATTGCAATGTCAGTAAATCCCTTGCGACAGTTTGAAGGTTTTTTTTGCATCCCATAAGTTTTGATAAGTTGTGTTCTCCTTTTCAGTTGTCTCAATATATTTACTGAGTTCACTTGCAATTTCTTCTTTGATCCACTGATTACTTAGGAATGTGTTGTTTAGCCTCCACATATTTGCAAGTTTTCCTCTTTCCTGTCTATTACTGATTTCCAGTTTCATTCCATTATGATCTGAGAAGGTGCTTTGTATAATTTCAATTTTTTTTGTATTTATTGAGAGTTGCATTGTGCCCTTACATGTGGTCTATCCTGGAGAAAGATCCATGGGCACTTGAGAAGAATGCAAAAACCACTGCGTTTGGATGCAATGTTCTTTATATGTCTGTTAGGTTTAACTCGTTTATTATATTGTTCAAGTTCTCTGTTTCCTTGTTGATCTTCTGTCTAGTTGTTCTATCTAATGATGTGAGTGATGTGTTGAAGTCTCCAACAATTATTGTAAAGATGTCTGTTTCTCCCTTCAGTTTTGCCAGAGTTTGCCTCATGTATTTTGGGGCCCGTTGGTTAGGTGCATAGATATTTATGACTGTTATAGCTCCCCAGTGGATTGTCCCTTTTATTAATATATAATGGCCTTCTGTATCTCTTATAAATCTTTTGCACTTAAAGTTGGTTTTGTCCAATCTTAGTATGGCTACCCATGCTCTTTTTTGGTTACTATTTGTGTGGAGTGTCTTTTTCCAACCTTTCGCTTTCACCTGGTTTGTATCCATGGGTCTAAGGTGAGTCTCTTGTAAGCAGCATATGGATGGCTCACGTTTTTTTGGTTTTATTTTTATTTTTTTTAGTTTATTGAATTATATCACTCATATATAAACATCCATAAACAATAAATATATAATAGTAATCGTGAACTTACAAAACAAACATACATAACATCATACAGGGCTCTCATACCTCGCCTACTACCAATACCTTGCATTGTTGTGAAACATTTTTAATTAATGATTAAAGAGCATCCTCAAAATATTACTACCAACCAAAGTATCTTCCATTTGGTTTATTCCCCCCCCAACCCACCCTATTATTAATTTTATATCATTTATACATGAACATACATAATAAGTATGTAGTAAATGTTGTGAACTTACAAAGCAAACATGCATAACGTCATACAGGGTCCCATACATCAACCCACCACCACCACCTTGCATTGTTGTGAGACATCTTTTACAAATTATGAAAGAATATTGTTAAAACAGTAAGAAGAGATGAATTTGGGACACATATGATAACATGGATGTATATTGAAGACATTATGGGGGGCCGGATGTGGCTCAACTGGTTGGGCGTCCGTCTCCCATATGGAGGGACCTGGGTTCGATTCCCGGGACCTCCCGGTAAAAAAAAAAAAAAAAAAAAAAAAAGACATTATGCTAAGTGAAGTAAACCAGACACAAAAGGACAAATATTGCATGGTCTCATTATTATGAACTGAATATGAAAAATAAATGCATGGAGTTAAAAACTAGAGTATAGGTTATTATGAGACAAGAGGAGGGTTGAGAAGAAATACTGATGCTTAATGTATGTAGAAGTTTTAATTAACTTGACTAAAAGTGTGGAAATGGATAGAGTTGATGGTAACACATTATAGCAACTGGTTTATAAACGGGATTGGGCCAAAAAGGGTAGTCTGGGGAAGTAAATGTCAATGGAAAGAAAGCTAGAGAATAATCTAGGGACTGAATAATACAATGAACCCAGAGGTTGATGAGAATTGTGGTTGATGGTACAGATGCAAGAGTGTCCTTTGTGAGCTAGAGCAGATGTACATCACTATTGCAGGGTGGTCGAAATGTGGAGAAGCACAGGAAAAATACAACTGGTATGACCTATGGACTGTGGTTAACAGCAATACTGTAATATTCATGCATCAATGCCAAAGATGTACTGTGTTGATAAAGGGAGAGTATGGAAAAAGTGCCAAATGTACACTATGGTTAGTGGTAGTAGTCTGATGATATTATCTCATAATCTGTAACAAAATTCCACCAAGATATGGTGTGTTGGTGAAGGGGAGTTGTATAGGAACTCTACACATGTACACGATTGTTTTGTAAGTTCACAACTTCTGTAATAAAAATATATTTTAAAAAATAATGTGGGTTGGGGGAATAATACACCAAATGTAAGATGTAGACTATAGTTAGTAAGAATATTTTGATGATGTGCTTGCATAGTTTGTAACAAATGTATCACAGCAATGCAAGGTGTTGGTGGAGGGGTGATGTATGGTGATGTATGAATGATATACTTCAATAAAAAATACTAAAAAAAATTAAAAAATGTTTTTTGATCCATTTTGAGTTAATTTTTGTAAAAGGTGTGAAATAGGGGTCCTCTTTCTTTTGGCAATGGATATCCAGTTCTCTCAGCACCATTTGTTGAATGGATTGTTCTGCCCGAGCTGGGTGGATTTGACACGCTGTCAAAAATCATTTGAGCATAGATATGAGGGTCTGTTTCTGAACCATCAATTTGGTTCCATTAGTTTCTGTGTTTGTCTTTTTGCCAGTACCATGCTGTTTTTACCACTGTAGCTAGGTAATATGATTTAAAGTCCGGAAGTGAGAGTGCTCCAACATCACTTTTCTTTTTAAGATGTTTCTGGCTATTTGGGACCCCTTACCCTTCCAAATAAATTTGATAATCTTGTATTCCATTTATTTAAAAAATGCTGGTGGAATTTTTATCGGGATAGCATTGAATCTGTATATCAGTTTGGGTAGAATTGACATCTTAATGATATTTAGTATTCCAATCCATGAGCATGGAATTTTCTTCCAATTATTAAGGTATTTTCTGGTTTATTTTAACAATGCTTTGTAAATGGAATTTTTTCCCCCTGATTTCCTTCTCAGATTGTGCATTACTAGTGTCTTTTAAAGTCTATTTCATCTGATAGAAGTATAGCTACTCTGGCCTTTTTTTTTCGGTTGTTTGTTTGTTACTGCATTCATGGAATATTTTTTCCAACCTTTCACTTTCAATTTATTGGTGTCCTTGGGTCTAAGGTGAATCTCTTGCAGACAGCATATAGGTTGCTCATATTTTCTTATCCATTCTGTCAATCTATGTCTTTTGATTGGAGAGTTTAAACCATTATCATTCAATTTTTTAAAACTTTATTTTGTACATTTAATAATTGAAAACGTAAACAATTAAAAACTAAAAAGTAAACACAGATGAATAAATATATATATATACATTTCTCAATTAAATGTAATGGGATACATGTAAATTTTTTTTTTAATCAAACAATATATTACACAATATATTTGGTTCATAGTAATGCATTAATACAGTATTTGTCCTTTTGTGTCTGGCTTGCTTCACTCAACATAATGTCCTCCAGGTTCATCCATGTTGCCATATGGTTTATGACTTCATTTCTTCTTACAGCTGCATAATATTCCATCATGTGAATAGACCACAGTTTGTTTATCCATTCATCTGTTGATGGACACCTGGGTTATCACTCAATTTTATTACTGTAAAGGCAGTTCTTATTTCACCCATTTTGACCTTTGGGTTTTATCTGTCATATTTTATTTTCATCACTCTTTTGAGACTTTTAGTTACTTTTATGTACATAATCTTCATTTCTAGACTCGCTTCCAAGCTTCTCTGTCCTGTCTTTTCTTTTCAGACTGTAGCACACCCTTGAGTATTTCCTACAAAGCTGGTCTTTTGATTATAAACTCTCTGTTTCTGTTTATCTGTGAAAAGTCTAAACTCACCCTCATTTTTGAAAGACAATCTTGCTGGATATAAGATTCTTGGCTAGAAATTTTTCAGTTGTAGTATCTTAAATATATCATACCACTGCCTTCTTTTTTTTGAAGATTTATTTATTTACTTTATCCAGTTTAAACCCCTCCTTCCCCATTTGCTGTTTTGTGTCCATTCACTGGGCAATTCTCTGTCTGTTTCCTGCCATCTCTTCTCACCCTTCTCTTCCATTCTTCACCAGGATTCGATCCTGGAGACCTCCGATGTAGGAGAGAGGTATTCTGCCACCTGCACCACCTTGGTTCCTGGGTTTTTTTGGAGCATCTCATCTTGACTCTCCCCTGCGTCTCTCTCCTGTTACGTCATCATCTTGCTGCATGGCTCCCAGGGCCTGGCGGCTCACCGGCTCACAAAGCCTGGCAGCCCATGCGCCTTCTATATATATATATTTTAATTTTACCGGGAGGTCCCGGGGATCGAACCCAGGTCCCTCCATATGGCAGATGGACGCCCAACCATTTGAACCACATCCGGCCCCGTACCACTGCCTTCTTGACTCCATGATTTCTGATGAAAAATCGGCACTTAATCTTTTTGGGCATCCCTTATATGTTATGCATTGTTTTTCTGTTTGCTGCTCTCAGAATTCTCTTTGTCTTTGACATTTGACATTCTGATTAGTATATGTCTCAGAGTTGGTCTATTCAGATTTATTTGTATGGGAGTGTGTTGTGCTTCTTGGATATGGATATCTATGTCCTTCAATAGGGTTGTGATATTTTCTACCCTTATTTCTTCAAATATTCTTTCTGTGCCTTTTCCCTTCTTTTCTCCTTCTGGGACACCCATGACATGTATGTTTGTATGTCTCTTGCTGTCATTTAGTTCCCTGAGACTCTGTTCAATTTTTTCCGTTCTTTTCTTCATCTGTTCTTTTGTATGTTTTCTTTTGGAAGCCATTTCTTCAAGCTCACCTATCCTTACTTCTGCCTCCTCAAATCTGCTGTTATATGATTCCAGTGTATTTTTTTTTTCTTTCTTCTCCCCTCCTTTGCTGTCTGTGTTCATTCACTTGGTGATTCTCTGTGTCTGTTTCTTGCTTTCTCTTCTCATTTTCTTTTTCCCCAGGCTTCTCCAGGATTCGATCCTAGGGACCTCCGATGTGGGAGAGAGGCACCCTGTCACTTGTGCCACCTCAGTTCCTAGTTTCTGGTGTGTCTCTCCTTGACTCTCCCCTGCATCTCTCTTTTGTTACATCATCATCTTACTGTGTGGTTAGCTGCACAGGCCTGGCTCGCCTGCTTGCCTTTTACCAGGAGTCCCCCGGGATGGAACCCAGGTCCTCCCATATGATAAATGGAAGCCCAACCACTTGAGCCACATCTGCCTCCCTCCAGTGTAATTATTAATTTCATTTATTACAGCTTTCATTCCTGTAAGATCTGCTATTTTCTATGTATGCTTTCAAATTCTTCTTTGTGCTCATCCAATGTCTTCTTAATATCTTTAATCTCTTTAGCCATCTCATTGAATTTATTAAAGAGAATTGTTTATGTCATCTGGAGGCTTGTCTTTTTCCTTTAACTGGGCCATAGCTTCCTGTTTCTTGGTATGGATTGTAACTTTTTGTTGGTGTCTTGGCATCTGGCTTACTAGATGTATTTTTTCTGGGTGCAGTTTCTGACTTTAGTTTAGGGCTTTCTTGACCTTTGTCCCTTACTGGTTGTGTAGTAGGAGCCAAGGATGTAGTTGGTGCTCAAGCTGCTCACAGTGCCCCAGGGACCGATGAAGCTTCTCCCACCTTTCTCCTTTGCCAGGGGTAGGGACAGAGCCACAGTCGTATATAATAATCCAAGTCATGCAGGCCTAGACTGTAGTTGTCCGTAGAGACTGATGAAGCTTCATGCCCCTTCCTCCCCTGCCTGGGGTGGGGATGGAGATGCAAGTGTGGACAACAATCTGTGCCATGCAGATCCAAAGTGACCACAGTTGCCCTGGTAGACTTCTGACTATTCAGTCTGTGCCAGCTGAATGTACCTGCAGTTACCCAGAGAGGCTGGTACAGGTATAGCCTTGCCAGAGGTGGGGCTGAAGCCTAGGCTAGGGCTGCAGTCTGATATGGGTGGAAAGAAGCCAGTCCCTACCATCACTGTGATTTTCAATCAGCCCGGCTTCACCTCATGCCAGGGGTGGAGTCAAAATGGCAGCTACCGGCCTCTTTCTGACTTGGACAGGTTCAAATTTTAGCTGATCTCAGGGTTATACTTTAGACAGCTGAATTTAGTAATCAGTAGCTGAAATCGGTGGCCAGCCATCTCTTCCTCCCTGGTTTTTGGGAAGTGGAGCTTCCAATTCCAGCCATAGACTATCTCCTGAGGCAGCTTGCACTGCAAGAGTAGGATGGGCACCAGCCTCTGCAGTGTGGAGTGCTCTACTTATGAATCTTCTCTGAAGATGGGTAGTCTCCTCCTTCCATTCTTTCAAGGATGTTGCAGGATGCTCTTCTGGTCTCCTGGAGCTTCCAAACAAGTGCTTTAGATAGCCAAGTGATTACTGTTTGCCCTGTAGCATGAGCTGACTCTAGGAGCTCCTTTCTTTGCCACCATCTTGCTCAGCTCATGTTTTCAAAAATCCATTCTGGGGAAGCGGCTGTGGCTCAATCAGTAGGGCTCCCGTTTACCATATGGGAGGCCCCGGGTTCGGTTCCCGGGGCCTCCTGGTGAGGGCAGGCCCGCCCGCACAGCGTGGTTGGCTGACCCAGCGAGCACAGGCAGCAAGGGGGGGATAAATGAATAAATAAATAAAATCTAAAAAAAAAAAAAAAAATCCATTCTGTTATCCTATATCTTTTCATTGGGGAGTTTAATCCACTCGCACTGAATGATATTACTGTAAATGCATTATTTACTTCCACAATTTTATTCTTTGGTTTTCATATGTCATATCTTAATTTTGTCTGCCTTTTTACTCTTTTGGTTATATTTTCTGCTATTTTTTCTTCTATACTCTTCTAGTCTCTCTTTCCTGTCTTTTTCTTTCAGGCTCTAAGGCTTCCTTTAATATTTCCTGCAAAGGTGGATTCTTTTTTACAAACCCTTTCAGTTTCTGTTTGTTTGTGAATATTTTAAACTCACCTTCATATTTGAAGAACAATTTTGCTGGATAAAGAATTCTTAGCTGGCATTTTTTCTCTTTCAGTATCCTAGTTGTATCATACCACTGCTTCTTGCCTTCGTGGTTTCTTTTTTTTTTTAATTAATTAATTTATTTACCCCCCCACACACACACTTGCTGCTTGTGCTCTGCTCACTGTGTCCATTTGCTGTGCATTCTTCTGTGTCTGCTTGTCTCCCTTTGCTGCATCAGCTCACTGCACCGCGTGGGCTGATCAGCTCACCACACTGCACGGGCCAGCTTGCCTTTACCAGGAGGCCCTAGGGAATCGAACCCAAGTCCTCCCATATGGTAAGCAGGAGCCCAACCACTTGAGCCACATCTGCTTCCCCATGGTTTCTGGTAAGAAATCTGTACTAAGTCTTACTGGGCATTCTTTATCTATAATGGTTTGTCTCTTCCTTGCTGCTCCCAGAATTTTCTCTTTATCTTTGACATTTGACATTCTGAGTAGTATGTGTCTTGGTATAGGTCTATTTGGATTTATTCTGATTGGGGTATGCTTTGCTTCTTGGGCATGTAAGTTCATGTCTTTCATGAGAGTTGGGAAACTTTCAGGTATTATTTCCTCAAATACTCTTTCTGCCCCTTTTCCCTTCTCTTCTCCTTCTGGAACTCCCATGACATGTACATTGTGGCGTTTTGTGTTGTTATTCAACTCCCTGAGCCCCTGCTCAGTTTTTTCCTTTATTTTTTCTCTTCAATTTTAGCTGTTCTATCTTCACTATCACTTATACTTTCTTCTGTCATTTGAGTCTGCTGTTGTATACCTCTAATGTGTTTTTTTTTTTTTTTTTTTTTTAAGATTTTATTTATTTATTCATTTATCCCCTCCTTGCTGCTTGTGCTCGCTGGGTCAGCTAACCACGCCATGCGGGCGGGCTTGCCTTTACCAGGAGGCCCCGGGAACCGAACCCAGGGCCTCCCATATGGTAAACGGGAGCCCTACTGATTGAGCCACAGCCGCTTCCCCTCTAATGTGTTTTTAATCTCACCTATCGTGTCTGTCATTCCCTTAAGCTCTGTTACTTTTCTATTCAGGATTTCAAATTCTTCTTTGTGCTTGCTCAATGTATTCTTAAAAAAAAAAAAAAAAAAGATTTATTTATTTCTCCCCACCCACTCATTGTTTGCAGTTGCTGTGTCTGTTTGTCTTCCTTGTTTTTTAGAAGGAACAGGAACCGAACCTGGAACCTCCTATGTGGGAGGGAGGCACTTAATCACTTGAGCCACCTCCGCTCCCTGCTCTTTTGTGTCTCTCATTAAATTTTTCCTTGTGTCTCTAGTTGTGTTATCTTGTTGTGTCAGCTCACCGCGCCTACCTGTTGCGCCAGCTCGCTGTCTTCTTTAAGGAGACACTGGGAACCGAACCAGGGACCTCCCATGTGGTAGCAGATTCGCTTGAGCCACATCTGCTTCCCCAATGTATTTTTGATGTTGTTTATCTCTTTAGCCATATTATCTTTCAACTCAGTTATTTAATTTTGGGAATTTGTGTGCATCTTGTTGATTAGTTGTCTCAAATCCTGTGTCTCTTCTGGGGCTTTGTATATTCCTTTGCTTGGGCCATTTCTTCCATTTTCTTACTATGGCTTGTAATTTTTTGCTGATGTTGAGGCATCTGATTAAGATGGTTGTTTACTCAGATGCTCAATTTCTCTCTCTTTCATAGGCATTTTGTGGCGGGAGGCTTCTTGTTACTGATGCTCTTTGATTCTTATTTCAACCTGGGTCTTTAGGATTGTCCCTATTAGTTGCTCAAAACTGGACTCTGGCCCCAGTATTGGGTTGCAGACTTGCTTCCTAGGGCCTTGTGGAGGGAGGCTATAAAGGCTAGAAAAAGCCTCTCTTACTTATTTAATTTCCTCACATGCACTTCCTTGGTCTGCCAGCAGTGGTGCACTTTGACAGCCCTCTAAGTTCAATGCCTGGTGGGAGTGTTTGCTGCAACAGGGACCAGATCAATGTGATAGAGGATCCTGCCTGAAAGCTAAGGGCCTTGTATTTCAAACTTTCTCAGAGACAGTTCTCCAACCTTGGCTGGCAGCCCCCTCCCTTTTCCCAAGTAGGAAATAGTTCCACTCCCCTCTGTGTCCTCAACAATAAGACCCAGTTAACTGAGAGGCAGATTTAGTGGGTCGGATCTATTTAGTCACTTGCCGGCTCCCAAGGCAAACAATGGCATGGTCCCACCTGTCCTGGAAGGGCTGGTGGGACACTGCAGACCAAATTTGTGGGTCAGAATCTGAGCCAGCCTTAGGCTGTGTCCCTCTCTCTCCCCTTTCCTGGGGTGGTGGATCCCTGGAGCCCCATTTGTAGCTGGCTCAGAGGCCAGAGAATTCAAAGTTGTTTTTAATGTGGAGGAGGGTGCTGGCAGTAGCAACCATGGCTCTTTTTTTCTTTTTTCTTTTAAACAATTATTGAAGTATATCATTCATACATGGACATACATAAACTATAAGCGTTCAGTAAACATTGTGCTCTTACAAAACAAACATGCATAACATCATATAGGGCTCTCACACATCACCCCCACACACAAATACCCTGCACTGTTGTGAAACATTTGTTAACAAATCATGAAAGAGCATCGTCAAAGTATTACTACTAACTATAGTCCGTATCTTCCTCCCCTATACATTTTTTAAGGATTTATTTATTTCTTTCTTTTTATCCATTTTTACCACCCCACCCCCCCCCCCCCGTTTTTGCTGTTTCTGTGTCCATTTGCTGGACAATTCTCTATGTCCGTTTCCTGCCCTTTCTTCTCTTCCTGTCTTCACTGGGATTCGATCTTCAGAATCTCTGATGTGGGAGAGAGGCGTCCTACCGCCTGCGCCACCTTAGTTCCTGTTTTTTCTGTGCGTCTCATCTTGGCTCTTCCTTGTGTCATTCTCCTGTTAGGTCATCATATTGCTGCATGGCTCACGGGGCCTGACGGCTCACCTGCACATGGGGTCTGGTGGCCCAGGTGCCTTCCATATTTTTCTTTTTTTAAATTTTTACTGGGAGGTCCCGGGGTTCAAACCCAGGTCCCTCCATATGGGAGACAGATGCCCAACCACCCAAGCCATTTCCGTTCCCCTGCTATATCTCCCAAGGTTGACCAAAAATACCCAAAGTTATAGTCTTTTCCCATACAGGATAATCATATAATTAAATCAGGCTTAGTTTATCACCAGCATTCTAAAAACCAGACCGAAGGAGAATAACTAGGTCTGGGGACACATGCATAGTTTCTAATATAGCTAATGTTTAGCCTACCCTGATTAGCACAAAATCAGGACAGCGAGAATATTCGCATAACAGCTATGGCTTTTAACTCACAGTTTTGCCATTATGATTCCCCTCCTTTGTCCCTCTCTCCTCTGGTCAGTGTCCAGCATTCCCCTGGTGTCCTAAACCCTAGAAGATTTTTTTCCATGGTGTTTCTGCCTCTCTAGCTATTTTTCTGGGAGAGAAGAGAGACCCGTGTCTTTTCAGTCCACCATTTTCCCAGAGGTCTCATCATACTAGTCTCTCTACTTTTGTATATTTGAGATTTTACAAAATAAAACTTAATCTGCAGAAGACTGCACAGCGTTCCTTGTTAGCAGTCCAGCAGGGTGCTTCTTTTGGTGGATCGGAATATTTTGGCAAGCCATTTAAGCCTCTTTTTCTGAAAAAAGACTTTAACAGACTTCTTATATTGGGGGGACAGGATTTTGGATACAAAAGAAGTGCCGATTCCCCCAAAGACCTCCTGCAAGAGTTTTCTCACCTGTTTCCAGCACTTTTTCCTCAGCCTCCTTACATTTCATCTATTTGAATCTGTACCACACTCATGCAGTAAAAAAAATGCAAAGTAATGGGAGCTGATGTGGCTCAAGCAGTTGAACGCCTGCTTCACACATGAGAGGTCCTGTGTTCAGTTCCCGGTGCCTCCTAAAACAAAACTAAACAAATAACAGGCAAAACAAATGAGAAAACCAACCCAGGGGAGCCAATGTGGCTCAGTGGTTGAGGGCTGGCTTCCCACATACGAGATCCCGTGTTCAATCCCTGACCTTGGTACCTGGAAAAAAAAAAAAGCAAAGTATTAAAGGGGATTCAGTGAAATTCTTAAGTCTCCCTCTTTGCCCCGCACCCCATTTCTCACCCCCCCATCCCCCCCAGAGGCAACTTTCCTATCCAGTTTCATGTTTACCTTTTCAGAGAAATGATATGAATATAAAGAAAAGCGGCTATCAGCCTCTTTTCTCCTTTTTTGCATAAACGATGGCATCCCAGATACACTGTTCTGAACCTCTGTTTAGTTGAAAGTATACATTATATAGTTGAAAATGTTTCACAATAATGCAAGGTATTGGTGATAAGGTGAGATATGAGAGCCCTGTATGATGTTATGTATGTTTGTTTTGTAAGTTCACAACTACTACTATACACTTATTGTTTATATATGTTTATGTATGAGTGACATACTTCAATAAATTAAAAAAAAAGTATACATTATATTACATAAAATATCTTGGGACCTTCTACCCGATACTTACAGATAAGTCTCAAGCTCTCAGAGGCTGCACAGCGTCCCCTGTGTATGTACCACCATGTACTGTGTTAGTTCCCTGTTAGTGAACACAGCTTATTCCCAAACGCTTGCTTTGGGGAACCATGAATGCTGCAGGAAATATCTCTACACATAGCCCTTTCACACGCAGATCCCTCATTTTGATGTTCCTAATTTAATTCTCAGAGGCAACCTTAAGAGGAGTGTATTGTGCTTTGGCCACGTGTGTGACAGGTGATGAATTAGATTGAGTGAGGTTATGAAACCGCTAATAAAAGTGGCCAAGCTGAACCTGGGATTCGGGGCTGCCTTATGTCAAAGCCTGAGTTCCTTCCACCACACTGGGACAGGGACCAAAGATGGGGGCAGAAGTCGTGTGCGTGTGGCAGGAAAGCAGGGCCTGAACGTCCCTTCTACTGTGGGCAAGTTCCATCCTTGCCCCTCGGCAGCACTGGGGGGTGAGGAGGACACTGTCCCTCCTTGGTCTCCAAGGATGCCCCTTTGGTGGGAGGGGGTGGTACTCAGAACAGAGAAGGAGCTGGAGCATCTCCTTCACTCCCCAGGATGAAGGTAGAAGAAACCTTAGAGAAGCATTTGGAAATGTAAGAGCAGGGGAGAGGGAGTTAACTCCCCTCTCCCATCAAGCTAAGTCCACACCTGGGGGGTGGGAACACAGCCATGGGCTACCGTCCCCTTGCCCTGTCCTAGCTGATACCTGAGTGAGCTGCAGTCCCCACCCTCTCGCGTTGGCTGGGTCTGAGGGGCAGCCTCCCCCACTGTTAGCGTGAAGTGAGGGGAGAGGGCCAAAGTACACCACTTGCTTCCCAGGATTGCAGAGACTCCAGAGGGATGGGATGGATGGCGGCGAGGGAGGGGTTGTGGTATGGGCAGATGGGCCCCCTCTCCATCCCACTTCTTGGTGCTTTGCTTAATTCTCAGGAAGCGTGGGTGGGAAGAGGGGGTTCAGTAACCCAAGGCAATGTCTGGGTCTGCAAGCTGGCTTCCGGGGCCCAGGGGCCTGAAGGAGCCTGGGGGAGGGGGCATAGCCTTTCCTGAGGCTGTAGGGGTTCCTCAAGGTCGGGCATTTCAAGTGAGCAGGAATCAGTAGGACAGTGCCTGTTGGCATGGGGGATGGTGTGTGTGTCCTGTGCCAGGCAGTGGCTGCATCTGAGGGGAGTGGGTGGGGTCTGGAACCAGTGTAAATATTTTTATTGAAAAAAAAAAAGAAAAGGAAGGAATAGAAACCAAAGTCACCTCTGTCTCTGATCTGAAAGATGGTGTTTACTTTAGGTGAGGGTGGGGCTGGGGAGAGGGTTGGCCTGGACCTTATCCATGAAGCTCATTGTTTCAGCAGAAACTCATGAGATCCTTCCTCTAGGGGCATGGAGACCAGTACACAAATAACTATAGCAGTCAGTTGTGTGGACAGATCCCACAGGGATCCCAAGGGCTGAGAGAGCTTCCTGGAGGCTGAGGGAGTTGAGAAGAATGGAAGAGGAAGAGGGTGTTACAGGACAGGCAAGAGCCCCATAAGGGAGGGCTTGGAAAAGCACAGTGCAAGGGGGAGGGGGTGGAAGTAGAACTTGGGGGAAGTTCAAGGAGTTCAGAAGATGTTAGGAAGAGACACTGAAGTGTAGTGGTTGAAGTGTGCACCCAGGAGCCAGGCTGCTTGGGTTTGAGTCCCAGCTCTGCCACTTAGTACCTGGGGCAGGTCACTTAACTTTTCTGTTGTCTCAGTTTCCTCATCTGTAGATGGAGGTGTATTAGTTAGGGTTCTCTAGGGAAACAGAATCAACAGGAGATATCTGTCAATAATATGAGATTTTATAAGGGTCTCTCACGTGACCATGGGGATACACAAGTCCAGTTTCCACAGGCGGGCTGCAAACCAGGGCCTTTGATGAAAGTCCGATGAAGGTCCTTGATGAGTTTCCGGGAGACGTTGGCTGTCCACAGATGAGCTGGGAAATTCTCACCGAATGTTGAAATTACTTCCCCTTTTAAGGCATCCAACTGATTGCTGACGGCAATCTCCCTGATTGATGCAGATGTAATCAGCCATCCACCCAGTAAACTCACTGGTGACCAAAGTCCATAAATGTTCTTGTATTACTATTAGCCCAGTGCCTGCTTGACCTGACAATTACCTGGCTGAGTACATTAGCCTAACTGTCACAGGGGGTAATGACAGAACCTGTCTCATAGGCTTGGTGTGAGAATTAACTGAGCTCCTACATATAAGGGGTTTAGAATGGTGTCTGGCACATAGTAAGTAGGTCCTGTTATTTAAATCTTCTTTACCCAGCAGCAGGCCCTGAGACAAGGATTCAAGGGCAAGAAATGTATTTGGGAGGTGATCCCAGCAAGCCTGAGTAGGGGAGTGGGGTAGTGAGACACATAGGGGAAGTTGATAAAAAGTGAGTTATAGAGCAAGTTTGCCACTGTGGTGGGTGGACATTAATCCCACTGAGAACATGCACTTCAGCATTAGCCCATAGTGGGGCTGAGGGAGCTGGGGTATTTATACTCTAATTCCTGTCAGTCATTGGTTGAGTGCTGCTCTTGGGGGTGTTAATTCCCTGGTATTTATTTCAGCTTTCTGTGTTCAGAAGGAGCAGGGTGCCAAAGAAAACCTTCAGGCAAAGCAGTAGAGATACTGCTATTGATGCTATTGAAAGATGTTGGAATCCCTATATTTTTTGTGTAACATTTATGTAATCTAAGTATCTTTGAAAAAAAAAAAAAAGACATTGGGAGAAAGCTGATGTGGCTCAAGCAGTTGGGTGCCCGCCTACCACACGGGAGGTCCTGAGTTTGGTTCCTGGTGCATCCTAAAGAAGGCAAGCAAGAAAGCGAGCTGATGAGATGGTCTGGCATGTGAAAGACACAACGAGACAACGCGACGAGATGATTCAATGAGAAAACACAATGAAAGACACAACCAAGCAGGGAGAGGAGGTGGCTCAAGTGATTGGGTGCCTCCCTCCCACGTGGGAGGTCCCAGGTTTAGTTTCCGGTGCCTTCTTGAAAGAAGACGAGCAGACACAGAAAGCACACAATGAACGGACACAGAGAGCAGACAGCGAGCACAAACAACTAAGTGGGGGGAGAAAGAAATAAATAAAGTAAATCTTTAAAAAAAAAAAAGGAAAGAAAGAAAGACGGCACACACTTATGGGTTAGGCCCAAGGGTTTAGGATGAGGCAATGTTAGCATCTACTTTAAGAACCTTATTGCATAATACAGAGTCACCAGCTAACACCACACAATGACTATGAACCAGGCCAGTTCAACCTCATTTTCTAAATTGGAGTTTGAAATGGGATGTGGCACTACAGTTGCCAAGGATGGCAGATTCTAGGATGTTAGGAAAGCCCATGTCTTAAGTGTCTGGACTGGATAAGGAGCAGACTGTGGACAGATGCCTCATGTTCTCTGCCAGCCACTTTTCCTGTGAAATTTTCAGCTGCCAAGGTGCTGCACTCCCTAGGGGAGCAATAAGGTATCTTGAGAGGTCATTGCACCATCACTCCTTTAAAAACAAACAAACAAACCCATGAATAGATGATAAGGTGCAGAATATAGGAGTGTTGATTTCTTCTTTTTGAAATTGGTTTCCTGGGAGCAAATATTAGAAGTCTTGAATTGATGAAAAGAAATTTGGACCAAATGGAAGAAGGTGGCAGAAGCGGAGGGTCTGCCATTTTAGGCATGATTCATCTCCTTCCTTCCATTTGGAGGGAGAGCCCAGATTGCATCTGTCAGGTGTTGTGATGATGCAAGAAGCAGAAAAGCCAAGTTCACTTTAACCCAATGGGGGTTTCTGGGAAAATTACTTGGGAGCATAGAGAGGGGAGTGAGAGACCTAGTGCCTTCAGCCCAAGCCAGTCAGGACCTGGTCCTTCCACATTGGACATCCACACTGAACATTCATGGAGAATTCGAACAGTGGACCAACACTAGTGACCCATTTTTCTTTGTTTGCTTTGATTTGCCATTATCCAATATGGCGCCCCCAGTGGGCAGAGTTTCCCAAGAAATTTGGTCTCTTATTTCAACTGCTTTTGTCTCCCCAAATCCATTCTCTTCGTAAATAGCTTTCGTTTTAGCTGTATACATGGTATACAAACTAGAGACCACACTTCCCAGACTCCCATATAATAGTGTTTTTGCAAATGGGTTGTGAGTGGGTAGAATTTCCAGGTCGTGACTTGTCCATGTTCTCTCTCACTACACTTCCCTGGAAATGGAAGGGAGACTTGATGGAGACCCTACGTCAGTCACACAGAGAAAGACGATGCCCAGTGGTGTGGCAGAGCCACAGGATGGAAAGAATCAGGGGTCTTGAATGACCCTGAGGAGCAGCCCTGCCAGCCAGGGTCAACCACTTGCCACATCAGCCTTGCCGGCTTATGATGCGGCTCTTATTTGAGATAGAAGTAAACTTGTGTCTTGGTTATGTCACCATATTTTAGATTGTCTTTAAATAGAAGTCTAACTTATATCCCAATAAATACACCTCCCCTTTGGTTCTGGCTAGGTATAATAGTTAGATATGGGTTTGGCTTCCATTAAAAAAAAAAAAAAAAGACTAAAATAAAAGTGCCAAATTATTTCTTTTGTAAGTTGGGAATTTTTTAAAGTGGACTTTCCATAAAAATGTTCTAGGCATTTTTCCAGTCTCCAAAACTTAGTGCTGATTCCAGCTTTATACCTGAATATCCTCTCTGGGGAAGGGCTTCAGGGAAGAAGAGGATCGTGACTCTTCCTATGTGTCAAGAAATTCTGAGAAAAGCAGTCTCAATCCCTTGGACATTTATGTTCAAGAATGCAACTCTGTCCCAGGCTCCCAAAAGTCCACTTGGCAAAAACAAAACAAAACAAAAAAAAACCCTGAAACTTTGCTTAAACAAAATGTTGTGTAATCTCTTGGATGGTTTGTGGGTGTGTGTGCTTTAGACTGTTAATGCAAGAGCACATGTGCGTGCATGTGTGAGCACATGTGTGTGTCCATGTGTGCAATACACAGGTGCACGCATGTGTGGTAGATACAGATTGGGAGCAGTAGGCAGAGCCTGTGGTGAGAGCCACTCACTCTGTGGCAATATTGGGATCGAGACGAGAGAGCAAAGTTCTCACGCCCTCAGCTCAGTGCCCAGTCCCTGATTTTTTTTTCCCCCACAAGAGAACTTCCCCCATTGCCACTCCCTGGTTTTCTCTCTCTGGCAGCAATTGTAGCAGTTGCTGAGCCAGCTTTGGTTTTCGGGAAGTCAGATGACCTCTTCCCTCGGCGCCTTTCTGCCTCTCCTGCCCCTAAGGTGGACATCATGGACCCACTGCTGGCTCTTCTTTGCCTGCTGCCCCTGTTCCCAGGTAGGAGGCAGGGGAGGGGGATGTCAGGGTCCCGCAAGCACCACCCAGGTGGAGTTTCCATGTGTGAAATGGGCAATCTCTTTTGCTTTCCGTCTCTCATTCTTTCCCCATTTCTGTCTCCGCGGTCCCCTGCCCACAGACCTGGCTGCAGCCACTCCCTCCTGCCCTCGGAACGTGAATATCTCTGGAGGCACTTTCACCCTCAGCCATGGCTGGGCCCCTGGGAGTCTCCTCACCTACTCCTGCCCCGTGGGCCGTTACCCATCTCCAGAATCTCGGCTGTGCAAGAGCAACGGACAGTGGGAGACCCCCAGATCCTCGCAGCTGACCAGGGCAGTTTGCAAACGTGAGGATCCCGCCCGCCTTGCTCAGGGCGTCCGAACCCGCCAGTAGTCGCTCCAGATGTTCTATTCAGGACTTGCCCAGGGTGGACCTAACCAGGCTAGAGAGATGGCAAAGCTGAGGGCTTTGCAAAATAATCAGCAAATGTCAATTGTTCATAGCAAGCAATTAGGGGCAGGCTTTGATGGAAGTGGTGGGGATTGAAGCGAGGGACGGTTTTCAAATGCTTAACAGGGGACTGCATGGATCGGACCATTCAGAATGGATGCTAATGGGAGCAGCGTGCCCCAGCCTCCGCGGGCCAGGCATCATGCCTTCAGTTACCCCATCACGGGGACATCTGAGGATCCCAGGGGAGGGGCTGAGGAAAGTGGCTATTTATCAATCAATTGGGTTGAACAGTGTGAAATTGCCAATATCCAACCAATCCCCAGAAACCGGTGACCTCATGTGCTTTGACCTGTTATCTCCACACTTTGACAACCAGTTGGCCTGTCCCACGCATCCCAGCTGAACACTGCCCACTAGATGCTCAGCCCAGGCAGCGCCCCCCCATCCGTAGAAACCCTCCCACCATGCACCTGCCTCTCTTCTCTCCCTCCAGCCGTTCGCTGTCCAGCCCCTGTTTCCTTTGAGAACGGAATGTACACCCCACGGCTGGCGTCGTACCCCGTGGGCGGCAACCTGAGCTTTGAGTGTGAGGGTGGCTTCAGGCTGCGTGGCTCGCCCGTGCGGCAGTGTCGGTCCAATGGCATGTGGGATGGAGAGACGGCCGTGTGCGATAACGGTGGTAGGTACCTGACCAATGGGGTGCATGGGGGTGGGGTCTCCTGGGGCACCCTGGAGCCAGACGTGCCCGGGATTCCTGTGGGCCACAAGACCCCTGGTTTCAGTACATTGAGGTGGGCTGGTCACACACTCCCTGGTCCAAGGGCCTGGCCGGAGGCAGTCAGTGGAAAGTTTCTGGTCCAACTTAAAGGCTCCACACGCTCTGCTCAGCATTTCTAAGTGCTTCAGAGCAAGACTTGGGGGAGCGGATGTGGCTCAGTGGTTGAGCGCCTGCTTCCCACATGGGAGGTCCCGGGTTTGATCCTGGTGCCTCCTAAAAACAAAAACAAACAACGGGCAAACAAATGAAGAGAAAATTCCAACCCAGGGGAGCCGATGTGGCTCAGTGGTTGAACGCTGGCTTCCCACATATGAGGTCCCGGGTTCAATCCCTGGTACCTAAAAAAAAAAAAGCAAGACTTGGTATTCAGGCCCCACCGAATATTCTACAGATTATTTTATGCTGGAAGATCATCAAGCGTTGTGCTTTGGCGGCTTGCCTCCAGAACCAGATTTGAGCTCCCAGCCCAGCTCTGCCCTTTACTGCCTTTGGGCAGATTATTTAACCTCTCTATCCCTTAGTTTTTGCATCTGGAAAATGGGCATAGTATTAGTGCCGCCCCCATGGGGTGGCTGTGTGGCGGAGAAAACTATTAGTAAGCATCTAGAACAGCCCCTGGAAGCTGGCGAGCACCACGTATACTTTTGTTGTGGTCGTTACTGACCCTGTAAAGGGCCAGCGACTCCACTTAACACAGGTGGGCCTCCCAGCATTCTCCAGAGCCACATTTGCCTGTGGGTTTTAGGTGCTTCCTGGAACATAGTTCTGAGCACATCTTGCAGAAAACAGAGTCCACAAGTGACAGGACCTCACCCATCCCCAGCGGCCCAGCCGATAGCTCCTAATTCATGTCCTTAACTCTTTCCCAAATAGCCATTTACTCAAACATAAATATAATTTTTATTAGATTTTTATTTATTTACTTTCTTTTTCTTTTTTTTTAAATCCCCCCTCCCCCAGATGGTTCTCTCATCTGTCTGCTCATTGTTTGCTTGCCTTCTCCAGGAGGCGCTGGGACCCGAATCTGAGACCACCCATGTGGTAGGCAGGTGCCCAACTGGTTGAGCACACCGACTTCCCTATAATTTATTTTAAAATTGAGGTGTTATCTATCTACAGTAAAGTGTATTAATCTTAAGCATTCAGCTTGATGAATTTTACATAGGTATCTGCCGCCCAAGTTAGAGAACTTTTCCAATACCCCACAAGACTCCCTCCTGCCCCCTCCCAGTCAGTTCCCTCCCCAAAGGTAACCACTCTTCTGACTTTCAGCTCCCTGACTAGTTTATCTTATTCTTGAACTTCATATAAATGAAATAATGCAGAACATACTCTTTTGCATCTGGCTTCTTTCGTTCATCTTTAGTTTGTGACAGTCATACATGTTGTGTGTATGAGAAGTTTGTTCTTTTTTAGTGCTATGTAGTATTCCATTACATGAATAAGCCACAAATCACTTATCTTCTCTCCTGTTGATGGGTATTTGGGTCGTTTCCAGTTTTGGGCTATGGTGAACATAGCTCTATAATAATCCTCGTAGGTGTCTTTTGCTGCACATATGTGCTTTTTTCTCTTGAGTACGTATCTAGGTGAGGAATGCGGGTCACAAATTGGCTGTGTTTAGCTTTAGTAGAGGCTGGCAGATGGCTTCACCAATTGACACTCCAGCGATGAAATAGAGTTCTGGTTGCTTAACACTGGGAATTATCCATCTTTTCCGTTTTAGCCATTCTGGTGGGTGTGTAGTGATATCTCATTGTGTTTTCATGCAATGCAAATGTTCTTGATGGAGGTGTGGGGCTCATAAGCCAACATCTTTCCCAGAGCTTTGGAGCCTGGGGTGAATCTCTGGGGTTGGGGTGGAAGTTGGGATGCTTCAACCGGCAACGGAGGCTGCTCAGTTCTAAAGTTTTTGCCCCCCTTCAGGCTTTTCCATACACGCTCCTGGGAAGCACAGTTCTGATGCCTCTCAAGGGGGAAGCCGAAGTATCCTGTTCACCTCCATCTCCCTCTGTTCACTCGCAGCTGGCCACTGCCCAAACCCGGGCACTTCAGTAGGCGCAGTGCGGACGGGCTCCCGCTTTGGCCTTGGAGACAAGGTCAGGTACCGCTGCTCCTCGAACCTGGTGCTGACGGGGTCTGTGGAGCGGGAGTGTCAGGACAACGGGGTCTGGAGTGGGACAGAGCCCATCTGCCGCCGTGAGTAGCTGCCCTGCCTCCCTCGAGCCTCCTGGGCAGGGGCACCCCCACCCCCTCCCTGAGTGACCCCGGCGTGACTCTCCCCACAGAGCCCTACTCTTACGACTTCCCTGAGGATGTGGCCCCTGCCCTGGGCGCCTCCTTGTCCCACCTGCTTGTAGCCACCAATCCCAACCAGCAGAAGAATGGTGAGCACTTGAGGCTGGGCAGTGGGGTGCTGGGCCTGGGCTGGAGCAGGGACGGGGGAGACCTGGGGAGGCTGGGGAGCCTGGGGTGGGCTCTGCAGGGATGGAGCTGACTGGAGGGGAGGCAGGTAAGAGTGCAGGTAAGAGGTGGGGAATCTCAACCCCCCCGCTTCTACATTTCTTCTAGAAAACCTGGGCCGTAAAATCCAAATCCAGCGCTCGGGTCACCTGAACCTCTACCTGCTCCTGGATGCCTCTCAGAGTGTGAAGGAAGACGACTTCAACATTTTTAAGGACAGTGCAGCCATCATGGCGGACAGGGTCAGAATTAGGAGCCTGCGCACAGAGGGGGCCTTACCGCTTCTCCCTCTCCTTCCCTTCCTCCGGCTTCTGCGCTTTCCCCCACCTCCTCCAAGAAGTCCTCCCAGATTAAACTACCGCCATGCAGGAATCACGGATTCAGTTTATGTGATTATATTTTTCATTCCACAAACACTGTTGGGGCACTACTCTGTGTCAGTCACTTTGCCGGGTGCTGGGTGACACCAAAGATGAACAAGGCTGAAGTCTTACCTTCTGGAATTTATCATCTAGAACAGTGGTCTCCACAGAGGGACACACAAAATAATCCACTGGGGCATGGCAGGAAAATCGCACATCCCCACTTAAGAATTTTCATCTCTTCCTTTTAGAGTTTTAATGTTTTGTATCTGCTTTAAAATGTATATAATATTTTTTGAATAGCAATTAGCTCATATAATTTAAAACTAAATATACCTCTTTCAGCCTGTGTGTTCACAATGTATTTTATGGATGGGATGCCTGAACAGAAGAGTTTGGAGGCCTAGACTCCTGGCCAGCACTTGGCGTTGCAATTTGTTATGCTTTTCATGATAATTTGTGTCGACATATGTTTTTCCTCACAGCTACATTTTGGAGGAGGCAGCTTTTGGGGTCCTTAAGGTCTATCTTAGGACTTAACGTTAAGTAACTCTCTAAGACGTGAGGTGGCAAGGTGCAACAGATGGAGAAGTGAACGACGGGGTTTGAATCCTGCTCCGCTAGTCGTGTGATCTGGGGCAAGGTAACAAGGCCCAGTTTCCTCCTGTGTAAACTAGGGGCCTTCGTGTGCCCTCACAGAGTAGACACTAGAGAGAGGAGAGGCTCAGTAAATGTTAGTGTCTTGGCTTCTCTCGGGCAGGACCTGCCAGTCAGTCTCCATCCAGGCTCTCTGCCTCCCCGTGGGCCCTCTGGCTGCTCTCTGACTATCTCTTTTTCAGTTTCCAGGTCCCTCACGTTGCCTCTCACTCGCCCTTCACAGGTCTTCAGCTTTGAGATCAATGTGAGTGTTGCCATCATCACCTTTGCCTCAAAGCCCAAAGTCATCATGTCCATCCTGAGTGACCACTCGCGGGACCCGTCTGAAGTGATGAGCATTCTGGAAAACACCAATTATAAAGGTACAGGGCTCATCAAAAGAAGGTGATGGGAGAGGAAGGGGGACGGCCCTCTGTTCCTGCAGACAGCTTCTGGCCAAGTCAGAGAGAGAGCGAGGCGTCTCAGCGGCATTCGAGTCCCAGGGCTCTGGGGCTCTGGTTCCTCGGGTAGGGGAGTGTTTTTAAATCCAGGGTCTTGGGTGGGGAGTCCCAGCTCCCACCAACTCATGGCTTCAGTTTAAGTGCTCCAAGTCCAAATGCATGTTTGCTCAGCCCCTTCCTGGTACCACAGCCACATGGACCCGAGCATCCCAAGGGGTAGGTCTGGCTTTCACGGCACAACACATCTTTTCTGCAGGTCATTATCCACCTGTACACAGCTGTACATTACCTGGGTGTAAAGTACTCTGGGTGGTGAGTAACAAATGGTCATTAAAAAAAACAAAACCCAAATACACAAACAGCCCAAGTTCTTTGGAAACTCCATCTTTGCATCTTGGGATTTTAGGGTGGCCTTGGATTGGGGGCTATGCAATGAGCATTTCTAGGGTAAAAAATCTTTTTTTTTTTTTTAAGATTTATTTTATTTATTTATTTCTCCCCACCTCCTCGTTGTTTGCACTTGCTGTGTCTGTTCATCTTCTTTGTTTCTTTAGGAGGCATCAGGAACTGAACCCGGGACCTCCGATGTGGGAGGGAGGCACCTAATCGCTTGAGCCACCTCCATTCCCTGCTTTGTTGTGTCTCTCGTTATGTTTTTCCTCTTGTGTGTCTTGTTGCATCATCTTGTTACGTCAGCTTGCTGCACCTGCCCATCATGCCAGCTCGTTCTCTTCTTTAGGAGGCACTGGGAACCGAACCATGGACTTCCCATGTGGTCAGCAGGAGCCCAACCACTCGAGCCACATCCGTTTCCCAGTAAAAAGACTTTTAGTGTTTGAGCAGGCAATGATGCCAAATCTCCATCTAGATGGCCAAGGTCTGAGTTTATCAAACCAGTTGGTAAATGTGTTTCCAACAGTTGGGAGATAGAGTGATTCTCTTCCCTGAGGTGTTAGGTAGGATGTTTCTCAGAGAGTCCTTCTTCTTGGCATATTCCAGACCATGAAAACGGAACTGGGACCAACATCTATGAGGCCCTATATAGTGTCTATATCATGATGAATAACCAAATGCAACGCCTTGGCATGGACACGGTGGCATGGAAGGAAATCCGACATGCCATCATCCTTTTGACAGATGGTGAGTATTGCTGTCTCTGCAAATGAGCCTGGCACAGGACACAGAGCAGAAAACCTGCATATTGCTTCCCCCTCTGCCAGGCTAAGCCTCAATTTCTTATTCATAAGATAGAAACCATGATGATGAAGATGACAATGATGATAATGATAGCTGCTGTCCTTTATTTACACAATTTTTTTGGAGAGCAATTTAAGTAGTTCATGGGAAAGTGCTTTGTGATTAGTAAATGTTAGTTATCGTTATACCTGGGAGGTGAGCTAGCATGAAAGAGACGGGGAGACGTGGACTGGAAGCAGTGGGGCTGAGATGAGTGGATGGAACAGTCTGTGGAATGGATCTGGGCTTTCCCATTCCTCTCTGGATTTTGGACGAATGACATAGTCTCGCCAAGATTTGGTTTTCTTATTCATAATGAGGATACCGACACTTCCTAGGGTTATCATGAGAATTAAATGAGATGAAGTATATGAAGCTCCTGACCCCATACCTGGTACGTGGAACATTCCAATAAACGGTATATTTTTAAATGCACATAGGAAGTGTAAGTGATTAGGCCCCCCCTGAGCTGAGGGCTTCCCCATTCTTCCAGCACTCTGGGGAATGCTGACATCCAGCCAGGTAAGCAATTCTCTTCCCTCTGGTCTAGGAAAGTCCAACATGGGTGGCTCTCCCAAGCCGGCTGTTGACAATATCAAAGAGATCCTTAACATCAACCAGAAGAGGAAGGACTACTTGGGTGAGCCTCCCACCCCCTCCCCACTCTTGGCATGCCCCTGCAGGTGAGCACCAGATCCTCATCCCAGGCCTTCAGCCTGAGACCACCGGCTGTGCCGCTTGGTATGTTGCTTTGAAGCGTGTGGAGTCTGCAGTCAAATTGCTCAGGGTTTCCATCTTGGTTCCATCGTGATTGGCTGTGGCCATGGCCATCACCCCAGGAAGAAGGGGCCTAGATTCCTTTTTGGGTCATTTTCTCTTTTTAGCAGTATAGATAACTAACTGAAGCTTTGGCAGTCTGAGCCTCTAAAGGAACAACTCCTTGGGTTCAAACTAAACACAAATCACGCTGACCTTTGACCAGGAAAGAATTACAGAGAGAGGCTCTCAAGCAGGGAGGGCAGCTGGTTTTGAGCTCCCGAGTTTCACCTTCTCCTTGCACCCTCTCTTTTCCATTCATATGCCCCATCCCACCTGCCCCTTCTTCTTTAAAACCGAGGCAGGAGATGGGGAGCAGATGTGGCTCTAGCAGTTGAGCACCTGCTTCCCACATGGGAGGTCCCAGGTTCGGTTCCCAGTGCCTCCTAAAAACAAAAAAGCAAACAATGAAAAAACCATCTTAGGGAAGCCGATGTGGCTCAGTGGTTGAGCGCTGGCTTCCCACATACAAGGTCCTGGGTTCAATCCCTGGCCCTGGTACCTCAAAAAAAAAGGAAAATAGTCAAGGAAATCACCCTGAGCATAATTGTCTAGCTCATGGCTTTCTGGCTGAAGACTTCTCTCACAGTCCATCTGAGTACCTTGTTCCCTACACACAACACAAGGCTCTCTGGGAGTAAAGGTGGGCCCCAAGGGGTGCTAAGGGTGGGAGAAGACTAGACTATGGGCCACCCCAGGGTACCATGCTCAGAGGCCAGCGTGGATGGTTGTGTGGCTCCTGGTTCTCCAGTGAGGAGGGTTGGTTTTAGGTCCCTCTTCCAGGTCCTACATTTGACCGAGGAAGACCAGATCCAAAGCTCTGTCTCCATGCTATGTGCACGAGTTCTTGCCATTCATTCTAGCATTTATACATACTTACTGAAGGCCTCTAGGGACACAGCTGTGAGCAAAACAGACAGAAATGCCTGCCTGCATGGGGCTGCTGTTCCGCAGGGGGCAACAAACAAGATAAACAAGGAGACTGTGCAGCACATTAAATAGCAAGATGGGAGAGGGATGCAATTGTCTGGGGCATGATGGTTTTGGACAGGCAGACCAGGGATTCCGTGCTGAGAAGGTGTCATTTGAGTCCAAGCCTAAAATGGTAAGAAAGGGAGCCATGTGGAAACCTGGAGGAAGAGTGAGGCAGGTGGGGGGCAGGTGGGTGTAGAGGGCCTGAGATGGGAATGAGGAACTTCAAGGAGGCCTCGGTGTCTAGAAAGGAGTGAAGGAGGCAGTGGTAGGAAATGGGGTCAAGTAGAGATGTGGGGTGGGGGTGTCCAGCTCCCAAAGGGGTCCAGAGGACAGGATGAGCTCTGAATTACAGCCTCCTGTCTCAAGGGGTAGCTTTCCCTCCTCCCCACCAGACATCTATGCCATTGGGGTGGGCAAGCTGAACGTGGACTGGAAAGAACTGAACGATCTGGGGTCCAAGAAGGATGGGGAGAGGCATGCCTTCATTCTGCAGGACACGATCGCTCTGCAGCAGGTCTTTGAGCATATGCTGGGTGAGTGACCTTTGCCCCCGTGGAGCCGGGGAGTGGTGGGGAGGCAGCAGGGGGCCCAGCACCTCACTCGCCTCCTTCCCCATCTGCTCCTCACCCTCCCAGATGTCTCCAAGCTCACAGACAGCATCTGTGGGGTGGGCAACATGTCAACCAATGCCTCTGACCAGGAGCGGACACCCTGGCATGTCACCATCAAGGTAAGACCGGGAAGGCGGGATGGGACTCGGCTCCCCGAGGTGAAAGGGGCCATGGGCCTGAGGATAGCCCCCTTCCCCTACAGCCCAAGAGCCAGGAGACCTGCCGGGGGGCCCTCGTTTCGGACCAGTGGGTCCTGACGGCCGCTCACTGCTTCCGCAACGCCGAAGACCTCTCCTTGTGGAGAGTCATTGTGGGTAAGGCCGGTCTGCACCAAGGCCCTCGATCCCGGGACCCGAGGTTCTGCCACCTGTTTCCAGCCTCTGTGCCCTTCCGGAGTCCCTGTCCCACCTGACTGGCCATGCCGTTCTCAGGGGATCCTAACTCCCAGTGGGGCAAGGACTTCCGTATCGAGAAGGCAGTGATCTCCTTGGGGTTTGATGTCTTTGCCAAGAAGAAGCAGGGGATCCTGGAATTCTACGGCGACGACATCGCCCTGCTGAAGCTGGCTCAGAAAGTGAAGATGTCCACCCACGCCAGGTGCCGGGGGCCTGGGATGGGAGGACGCCCCGCAGGGAATAGCACCCTAGGGAGTCCTGGAGGTGGGACGCCGAAGACCAGCCTGAGTGACCTGCACCCTTCCCTGTAGGCCCATCTGCCTTCCCTGCACGACCGGGGCCAACCTGGCCCTGCGGAGACCCCAGGGCAGCACCTGCCGGGACCACGGTGAGCGCTGGGGCTCAGGGTATGCCAGGAGCTGGGGCCCTGGCATGGGGAGGAGGTCCCAAGCCAGGCGCCTGGGTTTTGGGAAGAGACCAGCACCAACGACCCCTTCTCCTTGGCTGCAGAGAGCGAACTTCTGAACAAACTGAGCGTTCCTGCCCATTTTGTTGCCTTGAATGGGAGCAAACTGAACATTAACCTCAAGATGGGGACAGAGGTGAGGGTTTCAGATCTGGGACGCTGTGGGGGACGGGATTCCCCTGGGGGAGACCCCCACGGTGTCTCTCTCCCTCCTTCTGGCGCGGTGCTCCCTGAGGCCACTCATTCTGTCTCTCTCTCCTGTTCCTCCCATCCTGCAGTGGGAAAGCTGTATCCAGGTGGTCTCCCAACACAAAGTCATGTTCCCCAATCTAACGTCTGTCAGAGAGGTGGTGACAGACCAGTTCCTCTGCAGTGGGACCCAGAAGGATGATAATCCTTGCAAGGGTGAGCTCCCTGCCCCACCCCACCCCATGCCTGGATTCCTGATGGGGAGAGCCATGGGTGTCCCATGGCCAGTGTGCACGCAGGACACTGCGCTGGCCCGGATGACGGTAGAGCTGGTGACAGGGTAATGCTGTCCCCTCCCCCTCCTTATTGCAGGAGAATCTGGGGGATCCATTTTCCTTGAGCGAAGATCCAGGTTTTTTCAGGTGAAAAGAGAAGGGGGAGACTCACAGGACTGGGGTGATTGGGTCTGGGCCTTGGTTGGGGGGACGTGGGGGGCCTGTGCAGGAACCAGGGACGTTGGGGCTCGGGGCTGGGGCTGGAGCAGACTCTCACCCTCTTTGCTCCCTTCCCCCAGGTGGGCCTGGTGAGCTGGGGTCTCTACAACCCCTGTGTCAGCGCCGACAAAAACTCCCGCAAACGGGCCCCCTCTGGCAGGGTCCCGCCGCCCAGAGACTTTCACATCAATCTCTTCCGCCTGCAGCCCTGGCTGAGGCAGCACCTGGGGGAAGTCCTGACGTTTTTGCCCCTTTAGTCAAGGCCACCGACCCCTTTGCCACCGTGCCATAACCTGCCATCTCTCCCACCTCCTACCTCTGAACTTCCACACCCAGGCCCTGTGAGCCAGCCTCACGTCTAGCTCTCAGTACAGCTCAGCCTCCAGGATCCCAGCAGGCCCTGTCTCCTAGCTGGGGAAGCCCCGACCCCCATCTCCCCCATCCGCAACCTGTGCTCAAATCCCGCCCCCTGGTTTGTCTCACCTCTCCTTTCACTTTCACCCGGATTTTCCCAGTTATGAAATTAATAAAAGTTAATGATTCCACAACTGTCTGTGTTCTGGCCTGGGGATGGTGGTGGTGGTGGCCTGGGGGAGGGAGGGACCATGAGGATTCCAGGAACCATAGCAGGGCAGGTCAGAGACCCCGCAGGATAAACAGCTGCTGGACTCTGCCCCATAGCACCCGGCTGGCAGGGGAGTGGGTGCCGGGCCTTATTTCTGGTCTCTAAGGTGCAGTATGGGCTTGCTGCAGAGGAGCTGGGGGCTGGGAAGGGGTGTTGAGGGGGAAGAGTCCTGGAGTTTGAGCATCAAAAGGTCGGGTGTGTACAGTTTCTATTTCCTTGACTGGAAGCTCAGTAGGGGCCCTCCCGCTTGGACTTTCCGGAAAGTGATGCCTGTGGGGTGGGCGGGGCCAGCGAGCCACAGGTGCCAGACGTGGATTGCATAAAAGCCCAGGGGCTGGTGGGGGCCCAGGAGAAGGAGTGTGACGGGGCCCAGGGCTGGAGTTTCCGCTTGGACACTGAGCCAAACAGACACGCAGGACAAGCCAGGGTAACAGTTTGTACTGCCCCCATCCCCAGCTTCTCTCCTTCCTTCCAGGGCCATGGGGTGGAATCTCAGCCTCCCATGCTGCCTGCTCCCCTTGATCCTGGGGCTCTTTTCTGCAGGTAAGTGAAGGTGGCTGCGGGTCCCCTGTTGCTCGGCTTTGTGGGGCCAGGCTTAATCAGCCTTTCTCTTCAGGTGTGAGCCCGACTCCCTTGCCTGAGGCCCAGCCCCAAAGCCCCTGCCCTCTGAAGGGGGTAGAGATCACAGGCGGCTCCTTCAGACTTCTCCGGGAGGGCCAGGCCCTGGAGTATGTGTGTCCCTCTGGCTTCTACCCATACCCCGTACAGACTCGCACCTGTAGACCCTGGGGGTCCTGGAATACCCTGCAAACCCGAGACGGAAAGACTGTCAAGAAGGCAGAGTGCAAAGGTTGGAGGGCAGAAAGGGTGGGTTGGGGGCAGGACAGGGCAGGCGGTGGCAAAGGTCAGGACTCAGGTGGGTTTAGTATTGCGTTGAGACCAGGCAGGCTGACAAGTTGGGTTGAGCGGGAGTAGGAGCTGCTCTAAGTGGCCCAGGTGGGAAGGAGGGAGGAGGAAGGACAGCTAACACTGAGCACTTACCCTGTGCCAGGGATCACTCTCAGTTAAATGAACACTCAGGGGGGAGGTGGAGGTAGCTCAAGTGGTTGTGTGCCTGCTTCCCATGTATGAGGTCCTGGGTTCAATTCCTGGTACCTCCTAAAAACAAACAAACAACAACAAAAAATCCAACTCCCATTGAGGAGTGGATGTAGCTCAGTGGTTGAGCACCTGCTTCCCACATATGAGGTCCTGGGTTCAATCCCTGGTACCTCCTAAAAATAAAAAATAAAAACAAAATAAAAACTCAGAAAGGGGGATGGAGGAACAGCTGGACCCTCACGGGTTAAGAGGTAGAGGGGTGTAGATGCTGTTGCTGTGGGGCCTGGAAGGAGCTGTTTGTCAGTGACAGGGACCTGAGACCAGGAGGGAGACCCTAAAGGATAGCCCTTACCTCTCAGTGACTTCTACTTGTCTCTGCACCCAAAGAAATTCGCTGCCCAAGACCACAGGACTTTGAGAATGGGGAATTCTGGCCTCGGGCCCTCTACTACAATTTGAGTGACGAGATCTCTTTCCATTGCTACGATGGTTACACTCTCCGGGGCTCTGCCAATCGCACCTGCCAAGCGACTGGCCGGTGGAATGGGAAAACGGCGATCTGCGATGATGGAGGTGAGAAGGGTCCTCCCCCTCAACCCACCCCAACATTATCCTCTCCCTGTTAACCCAGCTGCCTGAGGAACTGGCACCAAAACTCTTGCCCTCTGGGCTGCAGGCTTTGGTTCTCACCTCCATGTCTCATGCCTCTGCAGCGGGGTACTGCCCCAACCCGGGCATCCCCATTGGCACAAGGAAGGTGGGCAGCCAGTACCGCCTTGAAGACAGCGTCACCTACCACTGCAGCCGGGGGCTTACCCTGCGTGGCTCCCAGCAGCGAAAGTGCCTGGAAGGTGGCTCGTGGAGTGGGACGGAGCCTTCCTGCCAAGGTGACCCTTGAACCATGACCCCGGTCAGATCCTGCACTCCATCCTAATGTCCCCATGCCAGGGCACCTCTTCTTCCCTTACCTCAACCCAGCTACTTCCTCACTTCTTCCAAACCTCCCTGTAGAGCTTTTCTCACTTCTGACAGTTTCACACCCTGGAAACCCACCATCCCATCTCTCTTGTCACTGAGTTCCTGACTCTCCCAGACATGTGACCTGATTTTTGACTGCTCTTCAGACTCCTTTATGTATGACACTCCTCAAGAAGTGGCCGAAGCCTTCCTGTCTTCCCTGACAGAGACCATAGAAGGAGCCGATGCCGAGGATGGGCACAGTCCAGGTTTGAAGGCAGAGAAGGGAGGCAGGGCTGGGATTTGGGGGAGGATGGAGAAGGGGCAGGAGAATGGGGCATGCCAGAACCTGAGCCTCTCTGGTGGCACCCAGGAGAACAGCAGAAGCGGAAGATTGTCCTGGACCCCTCGGGCTCCATGAATATCTACTTGGTGTTGGATGGATCAGACAGCATTGGAGCCAGCAACTTCACAGCGGCCAAGAAGTGTCTCACCAGCCTCATTGAGAAGGTGGAGCTCCCTGCCCCCGAATGTGGTGACCCTGAACGCACCTCACTGTTTTCCAGGGCTAGTTCCCTTGTGCCCACAGGGTCCCAGAAAATTTCCAAGTTCCTTTTCCGACCTGAAGCAGTTTCTTGACCTTTACCAGACTCTTCTGTGAACCTCAGGGCGACCAGTCAGCCCTTGAGCCTCTTGCTGTACAACCTTTTTTTGTTCCAGCAAAGTTGCTGACTTCTCCCAACCATAGCATTTCCATTTCACAGGTGGCGAGTTATGGGGTGAAACCAAGATATGGTTTAGTGACATATGCCACAGAGCCCAGTACCTTGGTCAGAGTGTCCGATGCAAGGAGCAGCAATGCAGACTGGGTCACGGAGAAGATCAACCAAATCAGTTATGAAGGTCAGAGATTAGGGTAGATAATGACAGGAGGTACATTTGGGGGGTCAGGAGGGCTGGGGTGTTGTGGGGAGAGGGGGTAGGGAGGACCACCTTTAGCAAAAGGCAGGGCAGCAGGGTCACTGGACGGTGGGGCCTAGTGGGAACCTGTCGGGGGCTGGGAGGAGTACTTTGTGGAAAAAGGGAAATCGATGGGTTGACAACCAACTCAAAGTGGGAAAATGTGGGATCCTAGGGGTTGATAGGCCCCTGGGGTTCAAGGGCCACTTGGAAGACCAGGTGAGGTGGTAACCCCTCCCCTCCCCACAGACCACAAGTTGAAGACGGGGACCAACACCAAGAAGGCCCTCCAGGCAGTCTACAGCATGATGAACTGGCAAGGGGATAAACTCCGTGAAGGCTGGAACCACACGCGCCACGTCATCATCCTCATGACTGATGGTCAGAAGGGACCACTCTCTTGTCCCATACTCCCCACCTTGACTCCCTTAAGCCCATATGTAACATGAGATTCGTGGTTGGGACCCTGAATGCTACTCATAGCTGACTTGAATTCTCCTATGACAAGGAGTTCCCTTCTCCCCAAAGCTCTCTGGACTTACCACCTCCACCCCTTGCCCAGTCCACTCACCCAGCCATGTGTCACTCTGCCTGTAGCCAGTTAGTGTCCCTTGATCCTCTCCCTCTCCCTTCCTCACCTTCCACCCCTCTTCCATTTCTTCTGCAGGTTTGCACAACATGGGTGGGGACCCAGTCCCTATCATTGGTGAGATCCGGAGCTTGCTGGACATTGGCAGGGACCGCAAAAACCCAAGGGAGGATTATCTGGGTGAGTGACACACCCAGAACCCAGCATCCCACTTTCTCAGCTGCTGTTCTCCAGGGACTGGGCCCTCACTCTCCCTCTTGCTCCTGCAGACATCTATGTGTTTGGGATTGGGCCGTTGGTGGAACAAGTGAACATCAATGCTTTGGCTTCCAAGAAGGATAAAGAGCAGCATGTGTTCAAAGTCAAGGACATGGAACACCTGGAGGACGTTTTCTACCAAATGATTGGTAGGGAGATACCAGGGCAACTTAGCTGTCTTTGGGTCCCCTGAAGCCACTCCTTCTTCCTCCATCTCCGGGGCCCTAAGAGTCTGGAAGGCCTCATTTCTCCTTTCCTACCTCAGTGTTGCTATTTTTGTTTTCTGGCACTGTCCTACTTTCTGATCTTAGACTCACAGAGCTCTAAACAATTTCAGAGGTCTTTCTCAAGTCTCTCATTTTACAGATGTGGAAACTGAGGCCAAGAAAGGTTAAAGGACACAGCCAGGTCTCTGATCTCTTAGTTCCAAGTTCTTTTCATTACCCCAAGTGGTTATTTGCCTCCTGACATAAGGAAATAAATATCCCTGCATTTCCTTTCCTCCTAATGGACCCCTGCTCCCCAAGACATGAGAGTGTCCTTTCCCAAAAGGCTGCTGCCATTTGGGAATGAAGTGCCATTTGGGAATGAAGCTGGGGAGCTTTTAGCACATTCTCCTTTCCTGACAGATGAAAGCCAGTCTCTGAGTCTCTGTGGCATGGTTTGGGAGCACAGGCAAGGTACTGATGCCCACAAGCAACCATGGCAGGCCAAGATCTCAGTCACTGTAAGCACAGCGTCCTAGCCTTGGGGACTTCTGGGAGGTGAGGCCAGGGTGAAATGGGGGTTGAAGAGACAGAGCCAAATGCTCATACTAGAGTGGGGTGTTTGTGGAAGTTGAGCTTTACCCCTCTGCTGTTGTGTTCCCAGCGCCCTTTGAAGGGACATGAGACCTGCATGGGGGCTGTGGTGTCCGAGTACTTTGTGCTGACAGCAGCACACTGCTTCACTGTAGAGGACCAGAAACACTCAATCAAGGTCAACTTGGGTAAGGATATAACTGGTGGATCCTGAGCCCCAGCCATGCCCTCAGACCTCACACTCCACCTATTCTCAGTGCAGCCCCCTTGCCAGCACCCTGGGTCAGCCAAGGATGGGGAAGACCTGCAGTTAGGGATAAGATGGGCCCAGAGGCAGGAGGCTGCCCAGAGTGGGTGGTCCAGAGATACTCTCCTATCTCAGGAGGGAAGAAACAGGACTTGGAAATAGAAGAAGTCCTATTTCACCCCAAGTATAACATCAATGGGAAAAAGGATAAAGGAATTCCTGAATTTTATGACTATGATGTGGCTCTGATCAAGCTCAAGAAGAAGCTGACGTATGACCAGACTCTCAGGTGAAAGCAAAAGGACCCTGATGAGAAAAGGCTGGGGAGGGAGGGACTGGAGAACTGGGGCCTTAGTTTCCCGATCTCTCTTTAACAGGCCGATTTGTCTCCCCTGCACTGAGGGAACAACTCGAGCTCTGCGGCTTCCTCTGTCAACCACTTGCCAGCAACAGAGTAAGACGCTTTCAGGGAGAGGGGTGCTAGGATAAGATTTCAGAGATAAGTGGGGCATGAGAGCTGCAGCAGGAAATGGTGGGCAACCCAGCTCCTAGCTCTCAGGGAGGGCTTGGGGGGATGAGAGCAATGGCAAGGATGGCCTGAAGTGACCCAGTCCACCCACTTGTCCAGAGGAAGAGTTGCTGCCTGTGAAAGACGTCAAAGCTCTGTTTGTGTCTGAGGGGGAGAAGGTGCTGACTCGGAAGGAGGTTTACATCAAGAATGGGGACAAGGTGAGGGATTTGGCATCCTAAGGAAGTCCTCTAGCCCCCAATCCTAAGCCCAGCTTTGCTCATCACCCGTTTCTCACCGCACCTACAGAAAACCAGCTGTGAAAGAGATGCTGAAAAAGCACCAGGCTATGATAAAGTCAGGGACATCTCTGAGGTGGTCACCCCCAGGTTCCTCTGCACTGGAGGAGTGTTGCCCTATGCTGACCCCAACACTTGCAAAGGTGAGAGGGCTCCTTGGTTATGCTGCAAGTTTCCGAGGCCCCAGAGTCCTTTTCCCTACAACTTCTCTGGTCCCGCAGGTGATTCTGGTGGCCCCCTGATTATTCACAAGAGAAGCCGCTTCATTCAAGTGAGTTTTCCCCAACCTGGTGGGAAGCCAAATGGTCAGCATGGGCCCCACAGCAGGGAGCTCAAGACATGTGGCTGGTGGGGGTGGGGGTGGGACAGCAGTGCCTGCCTTAAGACTATTCCTCAAACTGGAGTCCTGGGTCCATGGAGAGGACAGGACCAAGCTGTTTCCCTAGTCTAATTCCTTCAGATCAGCTTGATGCAATTGGGAAGGGCCATGCTTCCTGGGACTAGAAAAGAATTCTACAAGGCATCCGTGGCTCCCCACTCCAGGTTGGTGTGATCAGCTGGGGCGTAGTGGATGTCTGCAAGCACGGGAGGCCACAAAAGCTGGTTCCTGCTCATGCTCGAGACTTCCACATCAACCTCTTTGAAGTGCTGCCCTGGCTCAAGGAGAAGCTCAAAGACGAGGATCTGGGTTTTCTATAAGGGGAATGAGATCTAATTAAAGCAACTCTAACAATACCTGTGGTCAAGATCCTTTTGGGGTAAGGGCCATGGGGTATGTGCACTGGCCTAATAGTGACAGGTGAGACCAGATCTGACAGCTGTTTTTAAAGGCTTAACCCCAATCCCGAGGGCTGAAAAACTGGAGGCTGAGGGAGTTGTGTGAGCTTCCACCTCAGTATTTTACTGAGACCATCAATGGGGGCAAATGAGGCACAAGGAATCCAGCTCTGCTCCCTAGAAGCCATCCACAAGATTTTCCTTGTACACGTCGTCACTGTAGACAATCTGTGTCCTCTTGTCCCGGTGGCAACCCTTAGGACTATTCTGGACAGCTAGGGAGGGAGAAGAGGGACAGTCAAGGCCTGAAGGAGAGCATCCTACAGACTGGAGGCCCAGAGCCTGACTCCCTCAAACGGCGCCTCTGGCCCCTGAAAGCCCAGTTTCTGTGCTGTTCTCTGGTGTCTGGGCTGGGCCTGCTTCCCCTGGGCCCCTCAGGCCAGTGGGAGCCGACCCTCCAGGGAGTGTGAGCTTGTGACACATGTGGATACTGTGATGGATCTTCTGTTCTTTGAAAAACCCCAAATGTTAACATTGTTGAGATGTGTGAATGATGTTAACCCATTACGTTTACTCAGTACATCAGAAATTAAAAATGAGAAAATCTGTGACCCTTTGTTGATATGCTGGTCAATTATGGTTCCTTTTGTCTGGAGGGCCATTGCTGCTCTAAATCCATTTCTGCCCACTGTTTTCCCAGGAAAACCTATTTGCAGTGTAAAAGGACCTGTTGGATTATTTCATGTGGACAACTGCTACTACTAGCCTTGCTGGCGGGACTCATTTGGGTGCAACCTTGACTCTAGGCATTCTTCAAGTTTCTAGCTGCTTCTTTCCCTTCCTCTTTCTTTCTTCACCCAACATGTCCCCTCTTCACCCCATTTTTAAAGATTCTATCCCGCCACTCTGGGGCTAGAGTGAACCCTTACCCCCACCCCATGTTCTCTCTGATCTTGGTACCGCTGCCACCACCTCCCTCCTTTTTCTGTGGCTCAGGCCCCCTCTGGTGGTGCTCCCGGCCCTGCTGCATCCTCAACTTCTGCTAAGGTGTCAGGAGTGTTGGGGACCTGTGGGGCATGAGGAGACTGCCGTTTGTCCCAACTATTCCCTGCATACCCTCAAGCCAGACTTGGGTCATTCTCCCTTCCAAATCCGCCTTCTCTAATGAGACTATTGTTCTGCAGCAGCTGTAACACAGATGACAATCAACTAGCTTTTCATCCCTCCCTCACAGCCAGGTCCAGATCCCTACTTTCAAATGACACAACAACTCGACTGGACTCCGCCTCAGAATGAATCTCAGAATGTGAGGTGCTCATCTTTCTCACAAGCCTGCCTCTAACTCCCGGCCTCTTCCCTCTTCCAGTCATCGCCTTGGGGGTTGACGTCAATCCTTGTCCTTCCTTCCTCCCTGCCTCTACCTGACAGAGGTCTTGACAATCCCCCTTCCCATTTCCACTGCCTCCACACAAATCCAGATCTCTACCCCCTGCAGGGAACCCAGAAATATGCAGGATGAGGAAGGAAGAACCCTGTCCTTACCGAGGGAGCCCCAGACAGACTTGCCGGTGGCGGCATCCAGCATGGGCTGTTTGCGGGCAATGCTGACTTTGAGCTGAACAGACTCCACCTGGGTCCCGTTGAGCTGGGGCAGAAGAGGGGCAGAAGGTGGGGAAACATTACTGACAAATCAAAGGAGGATTTCCAGGGGCTGCCATCTTACAAGTAGACTGAATGGGACCTGAGAATACAAGGTTTCTTGTATGAATAGGGAAGATTTCCTCTGTCACAAGTAACCAATTTCCTCCTGGCTCCCAGTATTTCAAGAATAAAACATGAAGACAGATGGCAGGAGGAATGGGAAGACCAGATCTGGGAAGTTCCAACCTCAGCTATGGCCTGATCTGCTGACTCCATCTTTTCATAGGTGACGAAGGCACAGCTGGGATGAGAGAAAACAGTGTCAGTAGTGGGCCCATGAGCTCTTCTGAACCCAACCAAACCCAGTGCTCACAGGCTGCTGGTGATGGGCTGGTTTCCTCCCCCAGGCCTCACACCCCAGGGTCCTCCTAAGATTGTCATCTTGCCCCACTGTCATCCTTACTTTCTGGGTGGGTCCATGGAGAGGTCAATGATGTTTCCAAAAGGAGAGAAGGCCCCACGGAGGAGGGCGGGCGTCATGTCTTCTCCATACACATAGAGAGTATTCCCCTTCCGAGGGGCCCGGCGCTCAGGGAACGAGTCTGACCCTATGGGATCAGCAGACGTAACCCGCCTTACTCTCCACTTGCAAATCCACTTTAGAAGGACCCATCTGAATTCTAGCTGAGGTCACCATTCCCACCAGCCAAGGTCACTCACTGCGGAAAGGGCCCTCTCGATCTCGCTCCCTGTCTCGGTCTCTATCTCGGTCTCTCTCCCGCTCTCGGTCTCTGTCCCGGTCTCTCTCCCGCTCTCGGTCTCTATCTCGATCTCTCTCCCGCTCTCGGTCTCGATCTCGCTCTCGGTCCCGATCTCTGTCTCTGTCCCGATTCCGCTCATGACTGCGGTCCCGGCTTCGGGGAGGGGAGGCTGAAGAGCGAGCACTGCCACGTTCTTCATAGCCCCAGTCAAAGCTTCGTGGGGGGCCATCCCCAGCCCCTGGGCCCTCTGTCTCTTCCCCATCTGGCCCCAGTTCCCGAAGCCGGTCGCTGGAAGACACAAAGCTGGGGAGAAACAGAGGGTAAAATGAAAGGAGTCTTCATCTTCTCCTCCCAGACCCTCTGGAGATTCACCTCCCCACTGCAGCTCCAGGGAGGTCCCATCCCTCCCAAAGACCGAGGCAATCAATCCTTCCCACTCCTCCAGCCATGTGGGACGTAGTTCTGCCTCTAACTCTAACCTCTCATACAGAGATTTCCTTTGGGGACGTCTGGATGACTGAAAAAGAGACCAAGAACAGTTTAAATGACTTCTGGTTACTGGCGTGTGTCTTCCTCAATCCCCAGCCCCCAGGGACAGAGAATCACAAAGTATTACCTCCTGTAGATCATCATCAGCAGATATGCTCCTCTGGAATGGCTGAAAAGTGGGGACTGGCCCCTTCTCGGGGTCCTGGAGAAACAGTAAAGATCTACCTCAGTGTGGGGGCAGGAGACTGCCTAACTGTGGGACAAAGGAGTTCCTCTTCCCTCTTTCACTCTCTTTTTGGCTTCCTGTCATCTTTTTTTTTTTCCTCTCTCCCTAATCTGCTACTCTTAAGAGAAAAAAACTATGTGGTAGTTTTCTAAATGACTCACAATGTACATCTAAAGTATTAAGTTTATCTAAACCTTTTTGAACCTGATGGTATTTTCAACATGTTCAACCCCTTAGAGCAACAAATTCCAAGAGCTACTGTCTACCCATGGTAGATTAGAACATAGAATGTGTAAAACAAAGAGGAATTTAAGAGTCTATCCAGTTTCTTCATTTTATAGATAAGAAATGGAAGCACCACATAGTTTACCAATTTGCCAATGATGAAATAAGCATTAACTTCTCCCTAAACCCATCTCCATTCCAGCTTGGAGGCCCTCTCAAGTCGAGGATTCCCTGAACAACACTTGTGCTTGTGCTCACCTTTAACTTCCCCTCTAGGGTTCGAGAACGTTTGAAGCCCGAGTTCTTGGTCTCAGCCTTGATGGCACTGATGGCTCCTGATTTCACCAGCTGCTTTGCCTGCTCTGTTGCTGTGGCTGTGTCCACCACAGGCTGCTCTGACAGTGCTAAAGAGGCAGGGAAGGAGGCAGGTGTGACAGAGGTCACCCCCCTGCTGCCCACTTCCAGTCCGTCCCCATTTCTCCAGGCACTCACAGCGTTTGACACCACCTTGGCTGGCTGTGCTGCTGCTACTTTGCTTCTTCAGAGCCAGCAGTGCCTTTTTCTGGAAGTGAGGTGAGAAGAGAGGGGTTGGTGAGGACCAGTACCTAGCCAGGCCCTGTCCAAAGGCCCCTGAGTGCATTATTCTGGGGGAAACCCTCCTTGGAGAAAACGATGCGGATGGTGGCCCCTGGAGTGGTACGTTGAGGCAGCCCTGACTCTCAGACATGGTTCCCCACATTATCTACAATGCCAGCAATATCTAATCTATAGAAACCATGGCACCCAGAGGCTTCCCACAATCTCACATTTTTGAAGTTGGAGACAGAGTTCAATCATGTATGACAGTCCCAGAAGATTAGCTGCAAGTAGGTATAAGCCTAGGTATCCTTTTTTTGGGACTTCATCCATCCATCCTCTGTATATTTAAGGAAGATATGCTGTGACTTTGTAACAGGGCTATTAAGGTGTATAAGACATGGTCCCTCCTATAGTCTGAAAAACAATATGACTAGACCAAATTGCCAGGAATCCTCCTAAGACGTACAAATCATTTGTGGCAAAAAGTGAATAAGATTTTCTGATGCCAAAAGGCTATTACTGGGCCCTGGGTAGACCCTGCACAACACAGATATAGAGAAAAAAGGTATTTCGAAGTAAATAAGATAGCACAGATGCAGAGATAAGGTGGCTTTGGGGATGTATGTTTTGGGACTAGTGAGTAGGGGCTTTTTTGGCCAGAAAAGGATGCCAAGATAAGGCTTTGGGGCTTTGTTTTGCAGTGTGAAGCCACTTACAGGTTGTAAGAAAAAGGGGGCAGCATTTTGTGTTTTCAGTGGATCATTTTGATAGGAGGAAGAGTTTTGCAGTTTTCAATGGCTCACTTTGGTAGAAATGAAGACTTCTTTCCAAAAAACCAACTAAGAAACTTGGTAAGAGAACATTAAGACAGTCTAGGTGACTGTTAGCCAAGACCTAATCTAAGGAAACCACAGGAAAGAATAAATGGGAGAGATTACTTTCATGGAAGAATCAAGACTTGGCAAATGTTTGGTTATGCAAATACAGAAGTCAGAGATGTTATTTTGAGCCCAAATGCATGGGAAAATTGACTGCAGTCCGTTCTATTTGGAAGATCAAGGAAAACAATGAGATTAGAACTGGCAGAAAGATGATAGCTTCAAGTTTGGATATTTGAAGGGTACCAGTAAAACAACAAATAGCAGAAAATCACCAGCTCGTAGGTACCTGGGAAAGGAAAACAACTCCATGGTAGATTGCCTAGAGAAGAAAGTATATACCAAGATTTGGGCAAGGCGACCTCTTGGAACTATCCTGAGAGGTGATGTGTCTCCAGGTATGAGCAGGAAAAACTCCCTACCCTTACAGTCACCCCAGGTGTACTCAGAGTGCAGAGCCTATGAGAGGTTGGGATATGCCCACACACACTCCCTCACCTTTTTCTTGAGTTTGTTGAATTTCTTCTGCAGAGCCTCCTCCTCCTCGCTCAGTCCGGGGGGCATCACCAACATGGTGGCTCCTGGTTCAGGGGCAGGGCCCAAGACATCTTTCTCCACTGTCACCGCTCAGGGTTCATACCACACGGTACCCAAACCCGCCCCTTCAGGCCTGTCTACCACTGCCTTTGGCCTCTCCCTACCCCCTGCTTAAACCTGGCTGTGTCCAAGCCCCCGCTCTTCGGGATCAACCACCATTCCCTCCTCTCTCCAGGGATCCTGAACACCGGCGCCTTGGGGTACCACGTGGCCCTGGAAGGGAGGTACACCCCCTCCGTCGCCATGACGTTGGTACTCGACACCCTTGCCCCGGCTGGGGTCAGCAGGGCAATCACGGGGTCCTAACGGCAGAGGAGGCGGCGGAACCGGCGGGGCGCTCTCAGAGCAACAAAGGAGGGAGGAAGAGAGAAAAAGCCGGGGAAACAAGGACGCAGGGTGCGGAGGAGAAGACCTTACCTGAGGGGGCGGGAACCGGGGCCCCACAGTTTCGGGCGGAGCCCGCGCGGGCCGTGGAGAGCAGGCTCAGAGCGATGACGTGACGGAGGGCGGAGAGCGCGGTAACCAGGACGGCCGAAGACGTGCGCACTTCCGCCCGGCCTGCCGCCACGCCGGGTCTGCTAGTCGGTCACCCTGGTCCACGCCCCTGGTGATGGGGCTGACGGAAGCCGCCTCCACTTCCGCCCTTCCCGGGGCGGGACTTACTCCGTGGTTCCTCGCTGCACTTCCGGGCTGCCCGGATGCTGGTGTGGCTCCAGGATGATGGAGACCGAACGACTTGGTGAGCAAGAGGGGATGGAAAGGAGGAGTGGATAGGGAATGACCCTTGACCTCTGAATTCTGCCTTTCCCTGTAGTGCTACCTCCCCCAGGTCCTCTGGACCTGCCCCTTCGGGCCTTGGAGCTGGGATGCACGGGGCGCTGGGAGCTGCTGAATGTGCCTGGGGCTCCAGAGAGCACTGTGAGTGACATTGACCTTAACCTTCGACTCGGCAATGAGCCTAAAATCCCCTCCACCCTCCTCACAGGAGGATCTTTAACCTGGCTCTCCTGTCCCTGGACACCTGTCATCCTGATCCCTGGTGCAACAAGGCAGACCCCAGCCCCGTGGACCAGCTGTGGGTCAGATCCCACATGAAGACAGAGCAGGGAGCCCTGGAGAGATCTTAGCTTTGAGAGCTGCCCGTTCAAATGGGTCTTTTCTCCTTGGAGTTCCATTCTTCTGTCCCCAAGGACCAGGGCACTTATGGGTGATTGGGATGCTAACCTTTGAGTCCCTGACTCTTCATCTTCAGGTGTGGGACCCCTTTTTCTAAAACTAGTGGTTCTTAAATTTCAGTGTGCCTCATGATTTCTGGGGAGCTTTCTAAAAATGCAAATACTCAGGTCCAGCCCCAAAGGTTCTGAAATCTAAAATCTTCATTGTTAACCAGCACCCCAGGTGCTGGTAGTTTTTGGACCACGTTTCAACCTTTGGAAAATATTATTTCAGCTCTGTCGTCCTAGTTTGCTTAGCACACCTACCACTTCTGATGATGCGAATGACATCATTTTCTCTTTTGGTTGCATTTTCTCACCCCTTTTCCTTACCTAACATCTCTCATCTCTCCTTTGTTCCAGCTTCCCCATGGGCTCCCACCCTGTGCCCCAGATCTGCAGCAAGAAGCAGGGCAGTTGTTTCTGTCATCTCCAGCCTGGCTGCCTCTGCATGGCATGGAGCACTCAGCCCGGTGAGGGGTCTGGACAGCCAGAACTAGGGAGATGGGTCCCTGAAGGGAACTGGGACAGGGGAGAAAGAAAACCTGGAAGGTACTTTCTTTCTCTCCAGGAAATGGCAAAGGAAGACAGATCCTTGGTCTCTCCTGAATGCCCCGGGGGCCCCAGTCCCTTCCGACCTACAGGCCCAAAGACACCCAACCACTGGCCAGATACTGGGCTACAAGGAGGTAAGAGGTCAGGGTCCATGAGAAGCAGTTGGGAGAAGTGGGGCTGTCAGAGGCAAGCTCAGCTTCACTGGAGCTCCGGTCTCTTGCCTCAGGTCCTGCTGGAGAATACAAACCTATCGGCCATGACCTCCTTGTCTCTTCACCGGCCTCCAGGGTCCCTTTCCCAGGCTCTGTGGGGGAATCCGATGCAGTACCCCTTCTGGCCAGGTGACTTTTGTGAAGATGGGAGAGTAGGACCTTTACTCTCCAGGGAAGGGCTCCCCACCCATCTCCTATCATCCTGTGGATCCCTGTCTGTCCGACCTCTCTCCAGGTGGGATGGACGAGCCTACCATGACAGATCTGAGCACTCAGGAGGAGGCTGAGGAGGAGATAGACTTTGAGAAAGGTGAGGGGATGCCACTTCTGGGGAGGCCGGGCTCCGAGGCTGGGCCCTGAGGAAGAGAGGCCCTGGCCTGTCACCAGGCTGCTGCTAGCCCTGCCATGCGTCTAAGCAAAGTAGGAAAAGTGCCCCATCCATAATAATCTTCCGTGTCTTTTGTTGGAAAATTGTTAAAACAGAGCAGTGTTTTATATATTATTATACATCAGATAGAAAATACCACCTACATCACTATGCTGTGAGCCGTGTCCTTTAGGTTTGTACGGTATGCAACTTGTATGATGTCATGCAGTGGCTCTGATTCTATCCCACTCTCCCTGTCCTCCAGATCTCCTTACTATTCCACCTGGCTTCAAGAAAGGTGTGGACTTTGCACCAAAAAGTGAGTTTTAGTTTTGAGATGGGGGCCTAGGGGAAGGGGTGCCCTGCACCGATGGGATAGGGATGGAAATGACAAGGTCTCCCTTCTTGCTTTGGTCCTCAGGTCACTCCATTCCAGCTCCCGGGTTGCTCAGCCTCAGCCGTCTGCTGGAACCCCTGGATTTGGGTGGGGGTGATGAGGACGAGAGTGAGGTGGTGGGACAGCCAGGGGGTCCCAGAGAGGACACTGCCTCAGCCCCTCCCTGCAGTGCTCCCCTGGCTCGAGCAAGCAGCTTGGAGGACCTAGTCTTGAAGGTTGGTGGTTCTGGGAGGTGGAGGCAGGCAAGGAGAGCCTTTGCCATGGGGACAGGGGGCTGGCTTGGGCGCGTCTCAGGAGAAGAACTGAATGCCTTTGGGGAGGAGTGGTCGTGGAGAGCTCTCTGGCTGTGTCTTTATCATTTCCACCTCTGGCTTTTCCAGGAAGCGTCCACAGCTGAATCCCCCGCAGAGCCCCCTAAACCCCTACCCCAGGAGCAGTGGGCCATCCCTGTGGACGTCACCTCCCCTGTTGGGGATTTCTACCGCCTCATTCCCCAGCCGGCCTTCCAGGTAGTGTCGCCCCAGTCCTCATGTGCTCCTCTGCCTTCTGGTGGGCCAGACTCTGGCCCTGCCTCTCAGTCCAGCCCCTATCACTTCTCTCCTCCAGAGGCCCCTTCCAGACCAGTTCTTGAACCTCCATCCTGTCCCTTCCTCACCCTGGTCATCTTCTCGCTGCCCTTTGCACCCCGGAACGGGGAGGCAGGAAGTTCCTTCTCCTTTCTGCAGCCCCCATCCATCTCTCTCTCTCTCCCACAGTGGGCATTCGAGCCAGACGTATTTCAGAAACAGGCCATCCTGCACTTGGAACGGCACGACTCTGTCTTTGTCGCGGCTCACACATCCGCAGGGAAGACAGTGGTGGCTGAATACGCCATTGCCCTGGCTCAGAAACACATGACGCGGTACAGGTCCCCCCTCCCCCCTCCCTCCCCATCACCAGCCAGCCTGTTTCCTCTTGCATTCTCTCTCTCTCTCTTTTTTAAATATATTTATTTACTTACTTTTTTTTTTCCTTAATTATTTCTTAAAGTTACTTAGATTACATAAACGTTACATAAAAAATATAGGGGATTCTCATATGCCTCGCTCCCCAAATTTCCCACACTTTGCCACGTTAACAACATCCCTCATTAGTGTGGTACATTCATAGCAATTGAACACATTTTGGAGCATTGCCAAAGTATGGATTATAGTTTATACTCTCACTCAATTTTGTAAGTCATGACAAGACATATAACGGCTTGTATCTGTCATTGCAATGCCATTCCAGACAATTCCCAAGTCCTGAAAATGTCCCCTTATTACACCTGTTTTTCCCTTTCCCTCCCTTCCGAACCTCCAGTGGCCACTGCCTCCACATCAATGATGTAAGTTCTTCCATTGCTAGGATAACAACAAGCCTATAGTAGAATACCAGTAAGTCTACTCTAGTCCATCGTTCAGTCCCCAATCCTGAGGATTCTCATTGCATCCTCTCTTAATCTCATCTCTTCCCTACTTTTTTGCTACAACCTCCAGAGGAGAGGTTCAGGGGAGGGAGTGTGACAGGGAGCCAGAGAGCAATGAGAAGGTGGGGGTAGTGAGAAGGGACAGAATTTTTCTGGGGTCATATCGTGAAGGAGAACGTGAGAGCGGTTTGGGTGAAGAAGGGGGGTGCCTGAGGTCTGGGCGTGCTGCTGGGGGGCTCAGGGTGGAGGGGGGCTTTGCCTGCGAGCCTGCGTGTGGAGGGCCTGACTAATACCACGCCCTCCCCAGCACCATCTACACTTCGCCCATCAAGGCCCTGAGCAACCAGAAGTTCCGAGACTTCCGAAACACATTTGGGGATGTGGGGCTGCTCACCGGGGACGTGCAGTTGCACCCAGAGGCCTCCTGCCTCATCATGACGACAGAGATCCTCCGGTGAGAGATGGGCACTCGACCGGGGTTCATGTTTGGTCCAGTGGGGCCCTGGGGAGGCCCCCTGAGCACGTGCTGGCGGAGGAGAGGGTAGAGAGGAGCCACTGGGGAGCCATACCTCGGCCTCTTCTCCCCAGCTCCATGCTGTACAGCGGCTCAGACGTCATCCGGGACCTGGAGTGGGTCATCTTCGATGAGGTTCACTATATCAATGACGCTGAGGTGAGGGGTGAGGGGTGAGGGGCTCCCAGACCCCCGCCGTGCCCTCCTATGGGAACAGTGGTGCAGCTTCCCTACTCCATGCTCCCTATGGAACTTCCTGCCTTCTGGGCCCCCCGATGGAGCCCCAGGCCACTTCTCTGTCTTCTGTCCCTGTGCCAGCGTGGGGTCGTGTGGGAGGAGGTGCTCATCATGCTCCCCGACCATGTCTCCATCATCCTCCTGAGTGCCACTGTCCCCAATGCCCTGGAGTTTGCTGACTGGATTGGGTGAGATGTGTGATCTGGGCTGGGATGTCCGGGAACCCGGTGCTCCTGGGCTGGGTGGTGGGGAGTGGGGTCGGGCCTTGGGGGCAGGGAGGAGAAAGCGGCTGGGGAATAAATCTGACCAGGGCAGCTAGGAGACCCCTCGACTTTGCATGTCGAGAGATGAGATGATGGTAGGGACAGCCTTCCAGTATGGCTTCCGGAAAAGCCTGGGTGAAATGAGGGGGGACGGGGGGGAGGCGTCTCGGGTTCTGCCATGTGCTCCAGACCCTAATCTTCTGCCCCTGCCGCCCGCCCAGGCGACTAAAGCGTCGGCAGATCTACGTGATCAGCACCGTCGCCCGCCCGGTCCCCCTGGAGCATTACCTCTTCACGGGTAACAGCCCCAAGACACAGGGGGAGCTCTTCCTGTTGCTGGACTCCCGGGGAGCCTTCTACATGAAGGGGTGAGCCTGGAGATGGGGAGGGTATGGGGCCGGGACCCCAGCTGGGTGTGACCACTGCCTCTCCCTGCTGCCACAGGTACTATGCGGCTGTGGAGGCCAAGAAGGAGAGAATGAGCAAACATGCCCAGACCTTTGGGGCCAAGCAGCCCACGCATCAGGGGGGGCCTGGACAGGTGAGGACTGGGAGGGTTCAGTATCTGCCATCCCCTGTTCTCCCCCAGCCTGTCTTCACTCTTCCCCCAGGACTTTAGACTTGAGCCTTGAGCACCCCCTGAACTCACACTGCTTTGCATCCCCTCGACTCCCACTGGCTCAGGAACTCAACCTCTGCCCCTTCCCCAGGACCGCGGTGTGTACCTATCCCTCCTGGCCTCCCTCCGCACCCGTGCCCAGCTGCCTGTGGTGGTGTTCACCTTCTCCCGGGGCCGTTGTGACGAGCAGGCCTCGGGTCTCACCTCCCTCGACCTCACCACGAGTTCTGAGAAGAGTGAGATCCACCTCTTCCTGCAGCGCTGCCTTGCTCGCCTCCGCGGCTCTGACCGCCAGCTGCCCCAGGTGCAGAGGGTGGGCATGGGAGATCCATGGGGACAGGCTGCTCTGCAACCCCACCCCTGACTGTGGGCCTCGGCCCCCTGCAGGTCCTGCACATGGCAGAGCTTCTGCACCGCGGCCTGGGCGTGCACCACAGTGGTATCCTGCCCATTCTCAAGGAGATCGTGGAGATGCTCTTTAGCCGTGGCCTGGTCAAGGTGCACATGGTGGGGCGAGGGGCGGATATCGAGGCAGGCCAGCACAGTGGCCAAGGGCTTGGGCCCTGGATCCAAATTGCCAGGGTTTGAGACCCAGCCACACCACTTACTGGCTGCGTGACCTTGGGGAATTACTTAATCTCTCTGAGCTTTAAGTTTCCCATCTTAAAATGGGATGGGTAAAATGCGAACAGTTTTCCAAAGAGAAACCCAAAAAGCCAGCAAGTGTCTGAGAAGTCATCAGTAATCACAGAAATGCAAATCAAAATATTCACGGGACGTGACTCTATGGCTATTAGATTGGCAAAATTTAGGAAGCTGGCTAATGCTAAGTGTCAAAAGAGAGGTGGGATTATGGGAATACTCATTTGTTGTGAGTAGGTGTAGCCAGTCTCCAGCGCATCCTGGCACTATTTAGGTAAAATAAGAACACAGTCTTTGGCCCTATAATCTCATTCCTGGCTGTATACTGTAAAGAAATTTTCACGTTGGCCGTGAAGGAACATGTACGCTCTTACTTTGTGGTAATCTTGGTCATGGTGACAGGATGCTGGTTGTACCGTGGTATCCTTCATGGTTACCATGGTAAAATGTGGGGGGTGAACCCCACAGAGTGTTCTGCAGCACTTGGACACAGTGGATTAGATCCAACTACAGGAACACAGATGGATGTTGAAACCACCAGGTGGGGAAAAAGAGAACAGAGGGAAACGGATGTGGCTCAAGAGGTTCGGCGTCCGTCTACCATGTGGAGAGATCGGGGTTCGATCCCCGGTACCTCCAGGTGAAAAAAAAAAAGAGAACAGAATGAGTCAAATAATAATGACTTTTATGTAGATTACAAAAATACACACAAAAAATGAGACACATTCTGCAGGAACACGTTGATGCTAAAAAACACCCATTAAATGGAATGGTTGTCATTAGACAGTTGGGAGTGGAATCTAAGGACAAAAGGAAGAAATCACCAGCAACAACTAAGACTCTTAGATCCGCCTTGGGCAAAAGGGAGTTGATGACCTTGTACTTTGCCTAGGGCCAGGGCTGGGGCTGGGGTGGGGGCATGTGCAGAGCCTGTTTGCTGATGTCCTCTCTTCTCCACCTTCCCAGGTCTTGTTTGCCACAGAGACCTTCGCCATGGGCGTGAACATGCCTGCCCGGACAGTGGTGTTCGACTCCATGCGCAAGCACGACGGTTCCGCCTTCCGGGACCTGCTCCCTGGGGAGTACGTGCAGATGGCTGGCCGGGCAGGGCGGAGGGGCCTGGACCCCACGGGCACTGTCATCCTGCTCTGCAAGGGCCGCGTGCCCGAGATGGCCGACCTGCACCGTATGATGATGGTGAGCGGGGCTCTGGGGGACCCGCTGGGCTCTCTCTCCTCCAGCCTTCGTTCCCCTCTCTCTTCCTGCTTTTTTCCTTCTGCTTGGGTGAAGTCCAGACATGAGATTGGATCCCATCTCCTATTGTATTTTCCCACTGCAGCTGTGGAGCTAGATGGGCCTTCAAGAGTCTCCTTTTACAGACGAGGAGAGCCTCCTGATCACAAAGCTGGAACTAGATCTAGTCCCAGCAGATCTTGTGGCTGATCTGCTGGGAAGCAGCAGGTCCTACCCCGAGTTTACTGACTTTTCTCTGACCTGGCCCCAGGGGAAGCCATCCCAACTGCAGTCCCAGTTCCGCCTCACGTACACCATGATCCTGAACCTTCTGCGGGTGGATGCCCTGAGGGTAGAGGACATGATGAAGAGGAGCTTCTCTGAATTTCCATCCCGCAAGGACAGCAAGGTGGGGTAGTTGGGGCAGAAAGTCAGACAAGAGTAGGCAGGCTGGGAAGAGGTGGGCATTTCGAGGCCTGTGGGGATAAGCCTTAGCATGGGGTGTGGCAGACTGGGCCTGGAAGCTGTCATTTGATAACTTGCCCCTTCTCCCCTCAGGCCCATGAACAGTGTCTGGCTGAGCTGACCAAGAGGCTGGGGACCTTGGAAGAGCCTGATGTGACTGGCCAACTGGTCGACCTGCCCGAGTATTACAGCTGGGCAGAGGAACTGACAGAGACCCGGAGCCAGATCCAGGTGTGTGAGTGTTGGGGGGATGATGGGGCGAGAAAAGGAGACTGTTCACGGTGTGCTCCTGGACCTGGCCCAGCACCCCTGGTGGCCCTCCTCCCTGACCCCCGTGCACATTCCTGCTTTTCAGCGACGCATCATAGAATCTGTGAATGGGCTGAAATCTCTCTCAGCGGGAAGGGTGGTGGTCGTGAAGAATCAGGAGCATCACAACGCACTGGGGGTGATTCTGCAGGTGAGGGCAACGGGGAGGGAGGGTGTGCACCCCATCTCCATCTGCCCCCGTGGCTGGGAATGGTCACAGTCGCCATGGTGCTTTTGTTTTTGTCTCGCCCTCTTTTTTGTCTCGCCCTCCTTTCCCTTACCACCACCACCACCACATCATGCCCACCCCTACCCCTGACCCCCAGAAGTTTGCTCTGATTGCGCCACCACACCGGTCAGGTCTGCGTGGTGTTTCTTTGGCCTGGTTGCTGCCTGGGTCGACCGGTTGAGGGTGAGGATCTGGTCTCTACCTTCGATGCCCACACCCCCCCCCCCCGTCCTGGCTTCCCCCAGGTCTCCTCGAACTCCACCAGCAGAGTATTCATGGCCTTAGTCTTGTGTGACAAGCCCATGTCCAAGGACCCCCAGGACGGGGGGCCGGCCACTCCGGACGTGCCCTACCCGGATGATCTCGTGGGATTCAAGCTGTTCCTGCCCGAAGGTGAGAGTGAGGCAGGTGCCTGGGTTCCCGACAGAGGACAAGCAGGACTCCCGGGTCCATGGAGAGGCCTTCTCCATTCGTTCTCCCCTTCCAGGGCCCTGTGATCACATCGTGGCCAAGCTCCAGCCAGGAGACGTGGCTGCCATCACCGCTAAGGTGCTCCGGGTGAATGGGGAGAAGATCTTGGAGGATGTCAACAAGAGGCAGCAACCAAAATTCAAGTCAGAGATGCTGGGGAGGCCCTTTTCCTGGGGCTGTGTATGTGTGTGTGTGTGGGGGGTAAGAGATGGGAGAGAATGTGTGTAATGAGGGGGCCTCCCCCAGCCTGAGGGGGGCTCTTATGGCAGCGAGGCCTCAGGTCTCAGGTCTCAAGACCCGTTCCCTCCTCAGGAAGGATCCTCCTTTTCCAGCTGTGACTGCTGCTGTCCAGGAACTGCTGCGCCTGGCTCAGGCCCACCCAGCTGGACCCCCCACCCTTGACCCTGTCAATGATCTGCAGCTCAAGGACGTGTCGGTGGTGGAGGGTGGGCTCCGGGCCCGGAAGCTGGAGGAGCTGATATGGGGGGCTCAGTGTGTGCATAGCCCCCGTTTCCCTGCCCAGGTAGAGCTCCAGATGCTGGGAGGGGGGTCGTTTTCCTCTCTGGTTCCCAGTCCTCTGCCCCATCCCCATTTCAACCCTTGTCCTCAGTGCACGCCTTAGCAGGCAGGAGGAGAAGGCTAACGGGGCTCCTGCTGTCGGCTCTCTGCAGTACCTGAAGCTGCAGGAGCGGGTGCAGATACAGAAGGAGATGGAGCGGCTGCGCTTCCTGCTGTCAGATCAGTCCCTGCTGCTGCTCCCCGAGTATCACCAGCGAGTGGAGGTGGGAGGGGCAAGAGGTAGGGCTTGTGGGGGCCAGTGTGGGAGAGGGCAGCAGCCTCCCTAACACCCACCCGCTTTTTTCCAGGTGCTCCGAACCCTGGGCTACGTGGACGAGGCAGGCACGGTGAAGCTGGCGGGGCGGGTGGCCTGTGCCATGAGCAGCCACGAGCTGCTGCTCACTGAGCTCATGTTTGACAACGCGCTGAGTGCCCTGCGGCCCGAGGAGATCGCGGCCCTGCTCTCTGGCCTCGTGTGCCAGAGCCCTGGGGACCCTGGGGACCAGCTTCCGAGCACTCTCAAGCAGGTAGGGGATCCCCACCCCTCTCTCTCCTGGGCTGTGGCATTCCCACCATCCGCATACTGGCTCCATATCCCACCCCCACCCCCACCCCCAGATCTTCCCCAATCTCCAGTCCCTTCCCCAGCCCTGCTGTTTAGATTTAACCCATAAGGTTCTAAGTGCTTCTAAGAGTAGAAATGGTTTCATCCTTGATCTGGGCCTCCCCTGCCCTGGGGCAGGGAGGCAGGCTTTAACCCTTCCTTCCCCAACTGCAGGGAGTGGAGCGTGTCCGGGCAGTGGCCAAGAGGATTGGGGAGGTCCAGGTGGCCTGTGGTCTGAACCAGACGGTGGAGGAGTTTGTGGGGGAGCTGAATTTTGGGCTGGTTGAAGTTGTGTACGAGTGGGCCCGGGGCATGGTGTGTATCTGGCACTCGGGGTTTTGAGGATGATTGGTTGGGGAAAGGCTGCCCCAGGCCTCCTGGATTCAATCCTCACCCTGCTCTCCCCACAGCCTTTTTCTGAGTTGGCAGGGCTCTCGGGGACCCCCGAGGGACTGGTGGTCCGCTGCATCCAGCGCCTGGCTGAGATGTGCCGCTCACTGCGGGGGGCGGCCCGCCTCGTAGGCGAGCCCGTGCTAGGTGCCAAGATGGAGACAGCGGCTACCCTGTTACGGCGGGACATCGTCTTTGCGGCCAGCCTCTACACCCAGTGAGCCAGCTTGGGGACTGACCCCTGTGTAAAAATGTAACAGTAAAACAGCAAACCACCTGTGTGCGCTTGAGGTGTTGGGCTGGGTGGCTCAGTTCAGAAGACACAGCAGGGAAAACCATTTAGAAATAGGTCTTTATTATCCGGGCAATGCAGACATAAAGTCAGCCCCTGTGAAGCATCAGTCTCTGGGGGAGGGAGTCTCAGGGGACGATGGGAGGTCCTGGGTCATGGCTTCCACGTACCACACAGGCAGGAAAGCGTAGGGTGCATCTTGGTGGACAGACACGGTGACTGGGCCACCGGGCTCCCAGGAGAAGAGGTGGATGAGCCTGGGGGGCAGATGGAGGCACAGGTTGAGGACAGGCTGAGCTGCTGGGACCCAGAAGGGAGGGGCAAAGCTGAGCACCTCACCTGGGGTCATCCTGGACAACTGTATTCTGGGCAAAGCTAAGAAAGGCAGCACAGAAGTTCATGCACACGGAGGGACTCCAGCCGTCATGGTCGTTCTGGATAGGGCAGAGGAGGAGACAGATGATTGGGGGTGGGGGTGGGGGGGTGAGGGCAAGGCAGACCACAGCCCTGGACACTGGACCTGCGAGGTCTTGAAGCGGGGACTGTGGGGCGCGGGATACAGGTGGGAGCTGCAAATGCCACTGCCTTACCCTGACATATTCAAACATCTCCATGGTGGGAAAGGTCTTGAGGGAACAGATGAAACCCTCCGGGTTACGGAAGCCAGCGACAACATTTGGGACCCCAGGGAGAAACGACTGAGCCCACCATTTCAGGAGCTTGTGTCTGTAGGAAAAAGTTAGGGGTCACTTCCCTGCCCCTTCATTCTGCTCTCACCCTCAGGTATCACCCCCCTCCCCAAGTCTCTTTCCCAGCCGTCAATTCTAGGCCCTCGCCCTGCCTGCCCCTGAACCTGTAGAAGCTCCTCCGCTGGCCAGGGCTGTGCATCTCCTTGCAGGTCTTAAGCTCCACATAGCAGCTGGGGGGCTGTGTGGATGCTGCCTGGGGGTCTTTGCAGTCTACCTCCCCTGAGAAGAGCAGGGCGTGGTTTCCCAGGCGGCTGCGTAGCACAGAGCAGAAGGCCACGTTGGTGTTCACCTCTCCAGAAGGGTCCGGGGAGCCTCCGGGTTTGTCTGCACAAGGAAAGCAGCAGCAGCAGGGGAGGGGCTCTCAATCTCTGGGTAAGGGGAAGGGACTGCGGGGCAGGGGCAACTCTCACCTGCACACATATACTGCTCAAACTTGTAGCCCATGTACATAAGCTCCCGGAGGAGGGGTGGCCGAGCAAGCCTCTGAGCCTGAGCAGCCGGAGTCTCCACCTCACTCAGATACAGTGTCCCCTGGAACCGGGAGGCTGCCAGCTGCCAGCCCTCCTGCCGCTCATAGGGTGTCGTCAGCAGTTTTGTCAGATGCCCCCGCCACGTCACTATGGCCCCTGCCAGCCAGCCTGGACCCCTGAGAAGGAGGAGTTAGAGGCTGGAGGATGGATACAAGCATTAGCTCTGGATGGGTCCACCAAAGATTAGCTTAGGTTCCTTCTAAGGACAGTGCATATGCCAGCTTTGGCTCTCCTGATGTACCTGCTGTGTCCTAGACTTAACTCACCCCTCCAGTTGGCCTCGTTGCTCCAGGAGCCAGCGTAGCAGGTGGTCCAGCCCCTCTCGGACCTCCTCGTCACGGGGCTGGTATCGGTCAGCGTATCCGTCTCTGAGATCAAAGTCAGGGCCTGGACCATTGGTGGGTGGTGGGCTGTAATAGCGCAGGGCCCGGGCATCTCCGTGATACTGGCGTTGTGCATCCAGGGAGAAGCAGCCCAGTTCGGAAGGGCGCCGGTAGAAAGGAAAGGGCCCAGAGTAGAGGGCCGGCTCTGTGGGCAGGGAGGCTGCTGGGGGGGGGGAGTTTGTTCTGAGGCTCTGCTACCTCTATTTTCTCAGCCCTCCTCTTGGTTCCTTTGGGCTCCATGAGGTCCTGAAAGGAGAAAAAAAATTACCATTTTACAGAAACTACTGAGGTCTGGAAAAGGGCGAACCTCCTGATTGCCCGGCTCTGGCCTTGGAACCTCCAGGCTCCCGTCCCTCAAACCGAACCACGGCCAGGTGCATATCCCACTTCTTCCCATGACCTCTACCCCCAACCCCCAGACCCTCCAAACGCAGAGAGGTTGGAAGGAAGTTTGGACTCAGATCAAAGATCTGGTTACCTCAAAGCTCCCCAACTTCGAGTTCCATCCACCGCCACAGAGCTATGACGTCATGGCAGGCACGACAAAACCAGAGAGGGGACCAAAAGTGGTTTTCTGCTTTCGATGACGCGATCATTTAGCGACAATGGCAGGCAAGCCTTCAGGGGCGGGAGGCAGGGGTGCTGGGCTTTATCCCAAGAGGCTGACCCCGAGGTGGCCACCAGGCGCCCCTCCGCACCGCCCTCGTGTCTCCGTATGTGAGTGCTCTTGGAGAAGCCAATCAGCAGCAGGCCTCGGTCTCGCGGAGGTGGTGCGGAGGTATCCGCGTTGACGACGCCCCTCCCACCTACGGCCCGGGAGCGCACAAGCAGTCGCCTCTTTCGTCATCACGTCGACAGGGGCTCAACTGGTGTCCAACGAGGGACGCCCAGGGAGCCCATACGTCACTGCTCTGCGCCGGAAGACTCTATTTTCACGCTCTCTTGCCTCGGTCCACGGCCGTTCATCAGCACCGTAAAGCCAGAAGTTCCTGGATATGAGCCGCAAGAGGCATCGCCTGGTCCCGGAGACCTTCGGACTGAAAAGGCGGCGGGAGCGAGGGGATATAGAAGCGGATCCTCTGAGGAGCGAGTCAGGTAACCATGGCAACCCGAGGGCTGAGCTAAAGGCCCCAGCTGGCAGTGGCCTCGCCTCCGGTAACCGTGGATACTGGGGGACAGACACCCCCATAGGTGTATCTTCCGGTCCCAGTTCACATGTCAGTGATTCGGTCTCTCCCCCAGGGTCAGCGCGGGCGGCTGTAGCGGAGCTGGGGCGGCTGTTCCCGCGAGGCCTGTTCGAGGATGCGCTGCCGCCCATCGCGCTGAGGAGCCAGGTGTATAGCCTTGTGCCCGACCGGACGGTGGCCGACCGGCAGCTGGTGAGGGGCGTCAGAACGGTAGCTGGAGGCCCCTCCCCGGCCTCGCGGGCACTCCCAGGTTTCCTATCATTAAGACAATCAGTCGGTCAGCCGTCAGTTCAGCCATTTAGCAAGATTTTCTGGGCCGGGCACTGTACCAGGCACTGCGGTGCTACGGCGAAGGCGACAGACCCTGTTAAAAAGACCGTCGGGGGAAGCGGCTGTGGCTCAATCAGTAGGGCTCCCGTTTACCATATGGGAGGCCCCGGGTTCGGTTCCTGGGGCCTCCTGGTGAAGGCAAGCCCGCCCGCACGGCGTGGTTAGCTGACCCAGCGAGCACAAGCAGCAAGGGGGGATAAATGAATAAATAAATAAAATCTTAAAAAAAAAAAAAAAAGACCGTCGGCTAAAGAGGGCATGCCAAAACACCAAAAGAGGGCAAGAGCGAGGCTTTTGGGGAAACTGAGGCATTGGTCTGGGAATGCAGGCAGACGTCAGATTATGACGGGTTTTGTATTATCAGTGTTATTTCGAACTTACCCTGAAGGCAATGATATGGTAGTGAACGTTAAACACGAGCGGGAATGATATATTGGGTGGATTGGAGGTGGTGCAATGAGGCAGGGAGATTAATTAAGTAGATATTGCTGCTCAGAACTGGTGAAGGCCTAAGTTAGGACAATGTAGGAGGAAGGGAGAGGAGAGGTGAAGGATATGGACAAAGAGGAAGAGGGAGGAATCCAAGATAATTCTCAGGTTTTCCAGATGACAGACTCACTGGGCAGTTGGTGGAACAAATCGAGTAGGAGCAGGTTGAGTGGCTGTTGTATTCAATTTTGTACAAATTGAGTTGGAGTTGTTTGTGGAGCCTCCAAAGATAAATGAGGGTTTGGAGAGAATTCTGGGCTGGTGATATAGAATTGGAAGCTAGTGAGATGTCAGTCGTGGTTCAGTCTGTGGTCATGGTTAAGATCTGATAGAAAGAGTGAGTAGAAGAGTGATTTCTAGCTTTTTCATAAATTTTAGAAGGTGGTGAAAGCTATGGCTCTGCACCCACCCATCAAAAAATGCATATATGCCACATATACACAAAGTATGTGTACAATTATTTTGGTGGGGAGAGCATTCATAGATCCTCTGAGGCCCAAGTTAAGGACCCCAGGTTTAGAGTGAAAGATAGTAGGGTCAAATCCAGAATGCTGGGAAATACCAATATTTATGACGGTATTTCTTAAAGTATGGTCTGAGTTTTACTGGCACTAGAATTACCTGGGCTGCTTATTTAAAAATATAGGTTCCTGGGACTCACTTAAAACTAATGAATTAAGATCTCTTGGAGTGGGATCTGGGAATCTACATTTTCACATCACTGCCCTAAGTGGTTCTTAAGGTGCCTTAAAATTTGAGATCCACTGATGTAAGGGAGAAGCAGAGGAAGAGGAGTCTGTGAACTCTGTGATTATACCAAATACCACTGATTGTACACTTTGGATGGATTGTATGCATTATAAATATGTATCAAAAACAGTGATTTAAAAAAAAAAAAAGAAAAAGTCTGTCAAGGAGATTTGAGAAGGAATTGCCAGAGGAGAGGAACCCAGGAAAAGGCTGATTATGAAAATAAAGAGATTTTCAGGATGAAAGTAGTTGGCAATGTTAGAGCCTGTGATTTGAGGCAGTAGTCTGTGAAGAGGCCAGGTAAAATGAAATGGAAATCTGTTCATTGGATTTAATGAGTACAAGGTTAATGATGATCTGTCAGAAAGAAAAGAGAAAACAAAAGAAAGTTTCCTTATATAGTATTTGTTGTTTTTAAACTACTGATGTAGGCCTAGATTAAAAAAAAAAAAAAAAAGCTTTAAAAATTGTGTAAAACAAAACATACACGTGCACCTGTATAGTTTAAAGAATGTTTATAAAACAAATACTTATTTAACCACCATCCAGGTCAGGGTATAGACCAGCATTCCACATATATCCCTCTGTGATCAAAATGTCTTCTGTCCCTGGGAAGTAATTACTGCCCTGACTGATAGAATTGTTCCCTTCACTTTCTTTATAACATTTATGTGTGGGTCCATGAATAGGACGGTTTAGTTTTGTCCAGTTTTGAACCTGATGGAAATAGAATCATATTGTATTTTTTTTTTTATCTTGTTTCGTTAGGTGATTATATCTTTGAGATTCTTCCAAGTTGTTGCATATAGCTATAGCTAATTCACTTTGATAGATTTCCATTTTATGAATAACAATTGTCTATTCTTGTGAAGGAAACTATTTTCCTAGGAATTTATTAATTTCATCTAAAATTTTAAATTTCTTGGCATAAGGGTTTTAGTATTCTCATTTTCTTGTGTGCTGGATCTGTACTGATGAGCCTTTTTTCATTACTTATTTTGGTTGTCTGTGCCTTCTCTAGGTATTTTTTTTCCCTCCCTTTTTCTTGATCAGTCTCACCAGTGGTTTTTCTAACTTAATAGCCTTTCAGAGAATCAACCTTTGACTTTATCTCTATTATATGCCTGTTTTTTATTTCATTTATCTGTTTCCTACTACTTTTGAGTTTATTTTACTTTATTTTTTCCTGTTAATTTCCAGTCTCTTGTTTTCTAATATATATATGTAAGACTGTAAATTTCCCTCTAAGTATTGCATTAGCTTCATCTCACTATCATTCAGTTGAAAATGTTTTCCAATTCTTTGTATTTTTTTTTTCCTTTGGTTCCTTGGATTAATTAGAAATGTTTGTCTTAATTTCCAAACTCCTGGAATTTCCTTCTTACCTTGTTGTTACTGCTTTCTGGCATAAATTGTATTGTGGCCATACATGATATGACTTCAGACATTTGAAATTTATTTTGGGATTTGTTTTGTGCTCTGTGCTCAGTTTTGCTAAATGTTCTGTGTATACTTGAGGGAAAAAAATGTGCATTTTTTCAGTTATTAATTTCTTTTTTTTTTTTTTTTTTTAGATTTTATTTATTTATTTATTCATTTATCCCCCCCTTGCTGCTTGTGCTCGCTGGGTCAGCTAACCATGCTGCGCGGGCGGGCTTGCCTTCACCAGGAGGCCCTGGGAACTGAACCCGGGGCCTCCCATATGGTAAACGGGAGCCCCACTGATTGAGCCACAGCCGCTTCCCAGTTATTAATTTCTTAGTAACCAAAGTTATGATTGAAATCTCTATATCCTCAATAATTATTTTTTCTCTTTGTTATATAAATTTATGAGAGTTGGATTAATATACTCCACTGTAATTGTGGATTTGTCATCGTCTCTTCATCTATTCCCCCTACCTTATTCTCTCTTTTCTCTCTTTCCAGGATTCCAATTAAACATACATTAGACCTTCTCTTTATATCCTTGAAGTCTTATCTTCTTTGCAACTTTTTTTATTCTGTTATATTGTGGTTAGTTTTTTTAAAAATCTGTTTTGTACCTTAATAGCTTTTTATTCAGCTGTGTCTAATCTATTAAACCCATCTGTTTAGTTAATATTTACCTTATTTTTCAGTTCTAGATATTCTACTTGGATCTTTTTTCAAGTCTTTGTCATTTTTTATACTTTCTAGTTTCCTGTTGAAATTTTCCATCATAGCCTTTATTTATTTAAACAATGTGAGCATAGTTTTTTTTTTAATAGTCTGTTTATGATAATTCTAATATTATGTCTTTTTGTTCTGTTTCTGTTGTCTGTTTCTTCTGGTGCTTGCTTTTGGGTTTTGGTTCTTTGCGTGCTCAGTTATTAATTTTTTTTGTGTGTAAATCTCAATTTTTTTTAACAAATCAATTTTATTGATACATATAAATAAAGCATACAGTTCATCCAAAGTGTATAATCAGTGGTATTTGCTGTAATCACATAGTTTTGCATTCATCACTTCAATCATTGTTAGAGCATTTTCATTATTTCAATAATAATAATAAAAAACTCACCAACAAATAAGAAAATTCCTCACCTCTCAATCTCTCTATGCTTCCCCCACTGCACATAGCTTCTGTTTCTGGCTATTCTATCCAAAGTGTATAATCAATAGCTTTTAGTATAATCACAATGTATATTCATCATCTCAAAAATTTTAGAACAATATCATTACTCCAAAAAGACTCCACATCCCTTAGCATTCCTTCCTCAGTCCTACATAACCACTAAACTCCTTTTATCTTTATAAATTGATTTATGTTTACATTTTATGTACATAGAATCATAGTCTAGTTATTTTTGACTGAGTGCTGTTCACTGCATTTGAAACACTATTTTGAGGAATACATTGATGCCTAGAATGATGATTTATTTCTCCGGCAGGGTTTTTGTTTTTATTCTTGTCAGGTGCCTGAAGGTACTACTACCTTGTAAACAACTATTTTAACTGAGATTCAAGACATGTGGTTCTGTGGATCACTAGGTCATAGGAAGCCCAGTTGCAAGTCCTTGCAAGGGTTGGTTTATTTCCAGTTCATCCTCATCCTGAGGGTATAGTCAAGTTCCTAACCAGAAGAAGGTGGTTATCCGTGCCTACTCTTGGTGGGCTTTGGGCTTTACCTTCTGTTACTCTCTCTCCTTTCGGGCTTCTAAGCTGTGCAAGTACAGCTCAGCTTTGCATTTGCTTCTCCAGGTTGGGGAAATACCCTTAAGTAAAATGATAGGAGTCATGGGCAAACCATGGCTGTTGGCCAAATCTGGCCTATTGTCTATTTTTGTATGTAAGGTTTTTTTTGTTTTTTTGTTTTTGATTTATTTGAGGTATTGGGGCTGGGGAATGAACCCAGGACCTCATATGGGGGAAACTGGCACTCAACCACTGAGCCACATTGGCTCTCCTGAATTGTTTTTTCGATTGCTGCTTGTTTTTTTGTTTTGTTTTGTTTTTAGGAGGCACCCGGGACTAAACCTGGGACCTCCCATGTGGGGAGCAGGCACCTAACCCCTTGAGCCACATCCGCTCCTGTAAGGTTTTATTAGTACACAGCCATGCCCATTCACACTGCCATAAAGACCATGTGGCACACAAATCCTAAAATATTCTCTATCTGGCCATTTACAGAAAAAGTTTGCCGACCCCAGCTTTAAGAGACTGAATTTACCCCTCTGGAATTTTGTCTTCTTGCAGAGCTTAACCTGACCATTCCTCAGTATCTCATAATTTTTTGTAAGTTCTTTGATGCTTTCAAGAAAGTGTGTGTGTGTGTGTGTGTGTGTGTGTTTATCATTCACCTTATTTAGTTCTTCTCAGAAGGTGGGCTGATCCAAACTATCAGAACTAATTCTCTCTTCAGATCCATATGATCCACTATTTAATCTGTCTATAGACTTAAATTTCTATTTTTTTTTTTTTTTTTTAAGTTCTGTTTTAATTTTTCAAATAGAGATCATTTTTTTTGGATGGTGTGTTTTCTGTTTTCTGCAGATCTTTCCATGTTTGTCTTTTTTGCTTTCATCATAGACTTTATAGTTACTTTATAATATGTATCTGATAATTCTGGTTTTTGCTGATTGCTTTTTTTTTTTTTTTTTTTAAGATTTTATTTATTTATTCATTTATTCCCCCCTTGCTGCTTGTGCTCGCAGGGTCAGGCTTGCCTTCACCAGGAGGCCCCGGGAACCGAACCCGGGGTCCCCCACATGGCAAACGGGAGCCCCACTGATTGAGCCACAGCCGCCTCCCGCTGATTGCTTTTTTAAAATAAAATTTTATTGAAGTATATCATTGATACATGACCATACATAAACATTAAGTGTATAGTAAAAGTTGTGAAATTATAAAACAAACAGCGCTCCCATACAACACCCCACCATCAGCACCTTGCATTGTTGTGAAACATTTGTTACAGACTATGAAAGAGCATCATTAAAATATTACTACTATCTATAGCCCATATCTTACATTTGGTATGTTTTAACTCCAACCCACCCGATTATTAACACCCTGTGTTAGTATTATATATTTGTTATATTTATTCATTCATTTATCCCCCCCTTGCTGCTTGTGCTGGCTGGGTCAGCTAACCACGCCCTGCGGGCGGGCTTGCCTTCACCAGGAGGCCCTGGGAACTGAACCCGGGTCCTCCCATATGGTAAACGGGAACCCTACTGATTGAGCCACAGCCACTTCCCTATATATTTGTTATAGTTCACTAGAAAACATTCTCATATTTGTCCTGTTAACCATAGTCCATCATCCACCACTGGATTCCCTGTGTTATACAGCTCCATGCCTTGTACAGTCCATTCAAAGTACATTCAGTGGCTCTCATTTTCATCAGGGTTGTGTTATCATCACCTCTGTCAATTTTAGAACATTTTCATTACTCCAAAAGAAAAAATACCATACTCCCTTATACACACCTATTGTTGTCCCTTAGAATTCACATATCTTCTTTGCCATTGCTGCAAAAATATTAGACTATTACTCTATAACTCTGTCCACAAGTTACATTAGTTATAATTTTCTCGTGTATTGCTATATTCTTTACACTTTGTAAAAGAAGAACATTTTTATATTTATACTATTAACCACAATCTTTATCCACCACCGAAATGACTATGTTATACAGTCCCTAGATTATTCTCTAACTTCCTTTCAATTGACATTTACGTCCACAGACTATCCCTTTCAGCCACAATCACATTTATAAATCAGTGGTTAGTTATTCTCACTGTAATGTGTTACCATCAACTTTATTCATTTCCACACTTTTACAATAAACCTTATTAAAACATTCTACATACATAAAGCATCAGCTCCCAGTCTCAACCCACATTCTATCTCCTAGTAATCTATACTCTATAGCAGGGGTTCTTAACTTTTTTCTTCCACAGACTCCTTTGCCAGTCAGCTGAAAACCACGGACCCCTCACTAAGTCCACACTATACTGTGTACTATTTAATAAATATATCACACCTGCACCAACACGTCCCCACAAGAATAATGTTTTTTGAATTTCAGTTCAAGCTCACGGACCCCTTGTTAAGAACCCCTGCTCCAAAGATAGACAAATAAGAACTGTGAAACCAGATGAGTAGGTGAGAGAACTCTGGGATTCATATCAGATGCCCTTCTGAATGGTTTCATTCCTTTATAGCTACCATTAACTGTCGGCCTCACCACGGATATTGTCCATGTGCACGTTGCGGAAGTCATTCCTTGTAAACTTCTTGTGGCAAAACTGGCATTCTGCCAGTGGAGATTGGGATTATGAGACATCTTGTGTCGGATCAGCATTTTCTTCAGGCTACAGGCCAAGTCATAAACACTGAAAAGGCTTTTCTCCGGTGTGCATCCTCTTGTGCTCATCCAGGCCTCGCTTCTGGCTGAAGGATTTGCTGCACTCTGAGCATTTGTATGGCTTCTCCCTGGTGTGAGCACAGACGTGCATCTTCAATCTGTCATTTTTACTGAATCATTTTCACACTAAGGGCATTGTGGCAGTTTGAGATTATTTATGAATTCCAAAAAGAGAGATTATGTTTGTAAACTGGTCTGTTCCTCTGGGTGTGATCCCCTTTGATTGTATTAGATTCAGCTGAGATGTCTTTGATAAAGATTGGGGCTTTGATTCAACCATGTCAGTAGGGTGTAACTGAGGTTAAGGCCCCACACCCTTGGTGGAATATATAAATGGGCACTATCCCAAGAAGATACAGAAAAAGATACATGGAAAGAGAGAGCTCCATAGATGCCAGAGGAGAGAACTTTGTCATGACACGGAAGAGGAGAGAACTTTTATCCTGTGGCCCTGGGAAGAGAGACAAGCCCCATGCCAGCCTACAGTGAGATTGGAAGAAGCTGGACCCACAGAAGATGAAGGAGAGACCAGGCAGAGACTGCCCGCCATCTTGCTTCAACACATGGCAACTGACTTGGGTGAGAAAGTACCTCTTATGGTACCTTGAGTTGGACTCTTTAGGGCCTTATAACTGTAAGCATTTACCCCAAATAAATACCCTTTATAAAAGCCAACCAATTTCTGATACTTTGCATCAGCACCCATTTGGCTGACTAAGACAGGCACTGATAGGGACACTTACCTGTGTGGCTCCGTATAAGAACTCTCAGTGTCCTACTGCTAACAAATTTCTGTCCACAATATGGGCAGATTTCCACCTTTTCTCCTGTTTGTGTTTTCTTATGACCTCTAAGCACTGAAGGTGTAACGAGTGCCTGATTATATAGCTCATGTCTGTATTTCCCATGTCTTTCATGGACCACTTGTACATGAACATTTAAGGTATCCTTCCTTTTAAAGATAGCATCACGGGATGCGGATGTCGTTCAGGCAACTGGGCTCCTGCCTACCTCGTGGGAGGTTGCTGGTTCAGATCCTGGTGCCTCCGAAAGAAGACAGTGAGCTGGTGCTACAGGCAGGCATGACAAGCTGATGCAACAGGAGACACAAGAAGAAAAAACATAATGAGAGACACAATAAAAACAGGCAACAGAGGTTCTTGGTGTCTTCTAAAGAAGATAGCAAGCTGACACAACGACCAGGCACAGCAAGCTGACGCAACAAGATGATGCAACAAGAGATTTGGGGAGGAAAAACAGAACGAGAGATACAACAAAGCAGGGAGCGGAGGTGGCTCTAGTGATTAGGCACCTCCCTTCCACATCAGAGGTCCTGGGTTCAGCTCCCGGTGCATCCTAAAGAAACAAAACAGACACAGCAAGTGACAAATAACAAGGGGGTGGGGAGAAGTAAATAAACCTTCAAATTACTTAAAAAAAAAATAAATAAAGACCAGCCCCCGCGGCGCGCCTAGCGTTACGGAGCTAGGCCTGGTCCTGGCCAGCAGCCCTAGGGACAGCGCACCCGCCGCCTAACAGGTGCGGGAAGGGCGGGGCGCCTGGGGTGCGGGGCGCGCCACAGCTGGTTGCCAAGTGCCTCCGGCCGGAGCTCCGGGCTGTGGTGGAACGGCTCGCGGTCAAGCGTTTGAGAAGCATATGAACAATCTGAAGCCTATTAATCTGTGAGGACTATACTTAACAGATCAACACCCTGAAGCTTCCTGCTCTGTGGATTCCCAAAACAGCTTCACTCAGGCAGGATCTTGCCCCTTCTCAGCCATTTTTTTGCAAGAGAGCTGGTTGATCTCTGAATCCCAGCAGAGTTGTGGCCAAATTCTACTCTCCAGTTCTTCAGACTTGCCCAGGAAAACTAACAAAATGATGTTGATGGACAAGCCCCATACCAAAAAACAGGAAGAATCCACAACTGCAAGCAAAACAGTTACTTCCATCTGCCCCATAATATCTAAGTCCCCTCCCAATTCCAGGAAGTCAGTGGTGGTCGTTCCAAATTCCTCAGTACTGAGTAATGAACAAATATAAGTGGGAGGAGGCTAACCATGGACCAATGTAGATTTGTTGTTATTGTAGGTATTGTCATGCGGTAACAGAAACACTTGTAGCACTGATATAAAGATTGTGGCTAATAGAGGTTTGGAGGGCAAGGGGAGGGATGAATAGGTGGAATACAGGGCATTTCTAGGGCATTGGAATTGTTTTGTATGTTACTGCAATGATGGATACAATACATTACATGTTTAAAAGCCTATAAAACTGTGCAGTGCAAAGTGTAAAGCATAAACTATAGATCTTTGTTAGTAGCAGTGCTTCAGTTTGGTTCTTCAATTGTAACAAATGTGCCTTACTAATACAAGATGTGAATAATAGGGGAAAATTTGTATGTGGGTGAGTGGAGTAATATGAAAATCCCTTATACTTTTTTTTTTTTTTAATATTTTATTTATTTATTTATTCATTTATCCCCCCCTTGCTGCTTGTGCTCGCTCGGTCAGCTAACCACGCCGCGCGGGTGGGCTTGCCTTCACCAGGAGGCCCCGGGAACCGAACCCGGGGCCTCCCATATGGTAAACGGGAGCCCTACTGATTGAGCCACAGCCGCTTCCCCAATCCCTTATACTTTTGATATAACTTTTCTGTAATTTAAAACTTCTCTAAAAATAAAATTTATCATGATTTAAAAAAAATAAAAATAAAAAATAATAAATAAATAAAGGTAGCATCACAGTGATGACACTTGAAAGCCCTCTCACTGTTATGTATTAGCAGATGTCTTTGCAAAGAAAATGGGGTTGGGAACAAAGCTTTACTTTCTTCACATTGGAGCAGTTTCTCTTCCGACTGGGTCTTCTTGTGATTCTTGTAAACATTTCTGTGGGCAAATCTCTTTCCACAAAGCTTGCATTTGCAAGGTTTATCTTCACTGTGTATTACTTTGTGGGCACCAACTTGATCAAACCCCTTGAAAGACTTACTACAAATCTCACAATTTTAGGGTCATTTTTCTGAGTGGATGATCATATGACCTTTTAGCTGATGAGCTGAAATAAATTTCCTCATATACTCTTGACAATCATATATTTCATGAATCTTTCTATGTTCCTGTAGGCTTGATGCTGAAGAAGACTTTATTGCACACTGAACACATAAGCTTTTCCTTAGGATCTCCAGTGTGGACATTCTCCTGGTGTCTTGCCAGGGCATCCTGGCTCTTAAGCCTCTTTCCACAGCTGTCGGCCTTACATACAAACCTGGCATCCCCCCGGCAAGTCTCTCTCTGCTGCTCAAAATGTCTTTGCAAAGTCTGCTTAACAGGGAATTTCTTCCCACAGTTAGAGCACTTAAATTCTTTCTCTGTGGGCTTCTGGTGCACTGTCTGAAGACGCTCGGCAAGAATTTCCTCACTGGTAAAACTTGATTCACACTGAGGACCAGCATAGTCCTCTTTTCTGCCAGTGTTTGATTGTCCTCTGGAGTTTTTTTTTTTTTTTTTTTTTTTTTAAGATTTATTAGTTTATTTCTCCCCACCACCTTGTTGTTTTGCACTTGCTGTGTCTGTTTGTCTTCCTTGTTTCTTTTTTTAAATTTTTTAAAATTTTTAAAAATATTTTTTAAACTTTATTTTGTACATTTAATAATTGAAAATATAAACAATTAAAAACTAAAAATCAACACAGATGAATGAATATATACATTTCTCAATTAAATGTAATGGATAAATATAAATTTTTTTAAAAATCAAACTATGTTACACAATATATTTGGTTCATAGTAACACATTCATACAGTATTTCTCCTTTTGTGTCCGGCTTGCTTCACTCAACATATATTCCTCCAAGTTCACCCATGTTGCCATATGCTTTACAACTTCATTTCTTCTTACAGCTGCATAATATTTCATCGTGTGAATAGACCACAGTTTGTTTATCCATTCATCTCTTGATGGACACCTGGGTTGTTTCCAATTTTTGGCAATGGTGAATAATGTGGCTATGAACATTGGTGTGCAGATGTCTGTTTGTGTCACTGCTCTCAGTTCTTCTGGGTATATACCCAGCGGTGGTATTGCAGGGTCACATGGCAAGTCTATATTCAACTTCTTTAGGAACTGCCAAACAGCCTTCCATAGTGGTTGTACCATTCTGCATTCCCACCAACAGTGAAGAAGTATTCCTATCTCTCCACATCTTCTCCAACACTTGTAGTTCTCTGTCTTTTTAATAGTGGCCATTCTGATAGGCGTGAAATGATATCTCATTGTAGTTTTGATTTGCATTTCCCTAAGCATGAATGATGTTGAGCATTTCTTCATGTGTTTTTTTGCCATTTGTATTTCTTCTTCAGAGAAATGTCTATTCAAGTCTTTCGCCCATTTTTTAATTGGGTCGTTTGTCTTTTCATTGTTGAGTTGTAACATCTCTTTATATATCCTGGATATTAAACCCTTATCAGATATGTGATTTCCAAATATTTTATCCCATTGAGTTGGCTGCCTTTTCACCCTTCTTTTTTTTTTTTTTTACCGGGAGGTCCCGGGGATCGAACCCGGGTCCCTCCATATGGGAGACAGACGCCCAACCAGTTGAGCCACATCCGACCCCCCTTTTCACCCTTCTGACAAAGTCCTGTGAGGTGTAAGAGTGCTTATTTTCGAGGAGGTCCCATTTATCTATTTTTTTCTTTTGTTGCACATGCTTTGGGTGTAAGGTCCAAGAAACCACCACCTACTACAAGGTCTTGAAGATGTTCCCTACATTTTCTTCCAGTAGTTTTATGGTCCTGGCTTTAATATTTAGATCTTTGATCCATTAAGAGTTGATTCTTATATAGGGGGTGAGATGGGGGTCCTCTTTCGTTCTTTTGGTTATAGTTATCCAGTTCTTCCAACACCATTTGTTGAAGAGACTGTTTTTTCCCATTAGCGTGGGCTTGGTAGGTTTGTCAAAAACCAGTTGACTGTGTAGGTGAGGGTATATTTCTGGATTCTCAATTCTATTCCACTGATTTATGTGTCTATCTTTATGCCAGTACCATGCTGTTTTGACCACTGTAGCTTTGTAATATGTTTCAAGGTCAGGCAGTGAAATTCCTCCCACATTGCTCTTCTTTTTTAGAATACTTTTGGCTATTTGGGTACACTTACCCTTCCAGATGAATTTGGTAATTGCTTTCTCTAATTCTGTAAAGTAAGCTGTTGGGATTTTGATTGGTATTGCATTGAATCTATAAATCAGTTTGGGCAAGATTGACATCTTCACGATATTTATTCTTCCAATCCATGAACAGAGAATGTCTTTCCATTTTTTTAGGTCTTTCTTAATTTCTTTAAGCATTGTTTTGTAGTTTTCTGCATATAGGTCCTGTAATTCTTTGGTTAAATTAACTCCTAGGTATTTGAGTCTTTTTGTTGCTGTTGAAAATGAAATTTTCCTCCTGATTTCCTCCTCAGGTTGTTCAGGACTAGTGTACAAAAACATTATTGATTTTTGCGTATTGATCTTGTATCCTGCCACTTTGCTGAACTCATTTATTAGTTCAAGTAGCTTGGTTGTGGATGCTTCAGGATTTTCTAAATACAGGATCATGTCATCCGCAAACAGTGAGGGTTATACTTCCTTCTTTTCCTATTTGGACGCCTTTAATTTTTTTGTCTTGTCTAATTGCCCCAGCTAGAACTTCTAGTACAATGTTGAATAACAATGGTGACAGCGGGCATCCTTGTCTTGTTCCTGATCTTAGAGGGAAAGCTTTCAACCTTTCCCCATTGGCTGTGGGTTTTCATATATGCCTTTATCATATTGAGGAATTTTCCTTTTATTCCTATCTTTTGAAGTACTTTTATCAAAAAAGGATGTTGGATTTTGTCAAATGCTTTTTCTGCATCTACTGAGATGATCATGTGGTTTTTTTCCTTCAATTTGTTAATGTGGTGTATTACATTGATTGATTTTCTTATGATGAACCAGCCTTGCATACCAGGAATAAATCCCACTTGGTCGTGATGTATAAGTCTTTTGATATGCTGTTGGATTCGATTTGCAAGTATTTTGTTGTGAATTTTTGCATCTATGTTCATGAGAGAGATTGGTCTGTAATTTTCTTTTCTTGTGGAATCTTTATCTGGCTTTGGTATTAGGGTGATGTTGGCTTCATAAAATGTGTTGGGTAATTTTCCGTCCTCTTCAATTTTTTGGAAGAGTTTAAACAGGATTGGTGTTAATTCTTTTAGAAATGCTTGGTAGAATTCACCTGTGAAGCCGTCTGGTCCTGGACTTTTCTTTGCTGGGAGATTTTTGATGACGGATTCAATCTCCTTAATTGTGATTGGTTTGTTAAGTTCTTGTATTTCTTGTAGTGTCAGTTAGGTTGGTTGTGTGTTTCTAGAAATTTGTCCATTTCATCTAGGTTGTCTAGTTTGTTGGCATATAGTTTCTCATAATATCCTCTTATGATTCTTTTCATTTCTGTGAGGTCATTTGTAATTTCCCCCCTTTCATTTCTTTTCTTTTTTTTCTTTTTTTTTTAAAGAAAAACAGGACTTTATGGTTTTATTCAACGGTGGGAAAAATTTTTTATTTACCTCCCCCCGCCCCCCCGCCCCATTGTTTGCACTGTGTCTGCTTGTCGTCCTTTTTTTCCAGGAGGCACTGGGAACTGAACCCGGGACAGTTCCTGGGTTCATGGGAGGGAAAGGTCCCATCGCTTGAGCCACCTCTGCTCCCTGCTTGTTGTGTCTCTCACTGTGTTTCCTTGTTGCCTCAGCTTGCTGTCTTCTTTAGGAGGTAAGGGACTTCCCATGTGGTAGGCAGGCGCCCAACTGCTTGCGCCACATCCACTTCCCTTCAATGACTCTTAATGTCCACTTCCTCATCATTGCATGAATTCTGTGGAACAGCCTGATGGTCACTGAAGGCGCGACCTTTCAAGTATCTTCCAGCTTGGGCATTATGGGAATTTTGCTGCTCAAACACCAGGGCAATGGTAGACCCCAAAGTGCTGTGCACCGTGGTGGGAAGACACAGCAGGCTCGAGAGAGGTGGCTGCCAAGAACCGTGAAGGGTCTGATATGCTGTGCTCACAAGTGAAGAAGGCTGCCCACCTTCTTCATGGAACCAGATATGTCTCCCAGCAGGAATCCTGCTGAGGCCCAACATGTTCAGCGTCTGCTCCTTTCACACCAGCACTATCCAGAACTTTCTGTGAGGACAGAAATGTTCTATAACCCAAAAAGTCCAATACAGACCCACTTGCCATGTGTGGCTACTGAGTACCTGAAACGTGGCTGATGCGAACGAAAACCTGAATTTAAAATTTTTCTTTGCTTTAAACAAGCCACATGTGGGCAAGCGGCTACAATATTAAATAGTGCAGATAAGATGCTCAGTACACGAGATTTGGGAGGCGGCAATAAACTGTCTGAAATTTCTATAACTTTGCTCCGTAGATGGAGCAGAGCAAGGCCTCAAACCATTTCAAAACTGTTCTTGCAAGCACTGTAGGAATGCACAGGGTCACCGCAGACCCAAGCATGCTGGAGGCTTGCAACCCCCCTTTCATTTCTGGTTGTATTTATTTGCATCTTCTCTCTTTGTTTCTTTGTTAGTCCAGCGAGGGGTTGTCAATTTTATTGATCTTCTCAAAGAACCAGCTTTTGGTTTTGTTGATTTTCTCTATTGTTTTTCTGTTCTCATTTTCATTTATTTTTGCTCTAATCTTTATTATTTCTTTCCTTCTGCTTGCTTTGGGATTGGTTTGCTGTTCTTTTTCTAGTTTCTCAAGTTGTTCAGTTAAATCTTTTGAGTTTAGCTCTTTCTTGTTTTTTAATACAGGTATTTAGGGTTATAAATTTCCCTCTCAAGATTGCCTTCACTGTATCCCATAAGTTTTTTTTTTTTTTTTTTTTAAAGATTTTATTTATTTATTCATTTATCCCCCCCTTGCTGCTTGTGCTCGCTGGGTCAGCTAACCACGCCGTGCGGGCGGGCTTGCCTTCACCAGGAGGCCCCGGGAACCGAACCCAGGGCCTCCCATATGGTAAACGGGAGCCCTACTGATTGAGCCACAGCCGCTTCCCTCCCATAAGTTTTGATACGTTGTGTTCTCATTTTCATTTGTCTCAATTTATTTACTGATTTCACTTGCAATTTCTTCTTTGACCCACCGAATATTTAGGAGTGTGTTGTTCAGTCTCCACACATTTGCAAATTTCCTTTATTCCTGTCTGTTATTGATTTCTAATTTCATTCCATTATGATCTGAGAAGGTGCTTTGTATAATTTCAATCTTTTTATATTTATTGAGAGCTTCATTGTGACCTAACATGTGGTCTATCCTGGAGAAAGAGCCATGGGCACTTGAGGAGATTGCATAACCCGCTCAGTTTGGATGCAGTGTTCTGTATATGTCTGTTAGGTCTAACACGTTTATCCTATTGTTCAAGTTCTCTGTTTCCTTGTTGATCTTCTGTCTAGTTGTTCTATCTAATGATGTGAGACTGGTGTTGAAGTCTCCAACGATTATTGTAGAAATGTCTGTTTCTCCCTTCAGTTTTGCCAGAGTTTGTCTCATATATTTTGGGGCACCCTAGTTAGGTGCGTAGATATTTATGACTGTTATATCTTCCTGGAGGATCGTCCCTTTTATTAATATATAATGGCCTTCCGTATCTCTTATCACTTTTTTGCATTTAAAGTCTGTTTTGTCTGGTATTAGTATAGCTACCCCTGCTCTTTTCTGGTTACTATTCACATGGAGTATCATTTTCCAACCTTTTACTTTCAGCCTGTTTGTATCCCTGGGTCTGAGGTGAGTTTCTTGTAAGCAGCATATGGATGGCTCATGTTTTTTTATCCATTCTGTTATCCTGTATCTTTTGATTGGGAAGTTTAATCCATTCACATTCAATGATATTACTGAAAATGCACTATTTATTCCCTCCATTTTATTCTTTGGTTTTCATATGCCATCTTGTTTTTGTCTCTCTTTTCACTCTTTTGGTTATCCTTTCTGGTATTCTTTCTTCTATACTCTCCTCCAAGCCTCTCTCTCCTGTCTTTTTCTTTCAGGTTCTAAGGCTTCCTTTAACATTTCCTGCAAAGGTGGATTCTTTTTTGCAAACTCTCTTAGTTTCTGTTTGTTTGTGAATACTTTATATTCACCTTCATATATGAAGGGCAGTTTTGCTGGATAAAGAATTCTCAGCTGGCAGTTTTTCTCTTTCAGTTTCCTAATTGTATCATACCACTGTCTTCTCGCCTCCATGGTTTCTGAAGAGAAATCTGCTCAAAGTCTTACTGGACGTCCTTTGTACGTGATCGTTTGCTCCTCTCTTGTTGCTCTGAGAATTTTTTCTTTATCTTTTACATTTGGCATTCTGAATAGTATGTATCTTGGCGTAGGTCTGTTTGGATTTATTCTTATTGGGCACGGTGTGCTTCTTGGACATGTAAGTTCATTTCTTTTGTGAGAGTTGGGAAATTTTCAGCTCTTATTTCCTCAAATACTCTTTCTGCCCCTTTTCCTTTCTCTTCTCCTTCTGGAACTCCCATGACACGTATGTTCTTGCGTTTAGTGTTGTCATTCAACTCTCTGAGCCCCTGCTCAATTTTTTCCATTCTTTTCTCTCTCTGTTCTTTTCTGTCTCCAATTTTAGCTGCTCTGTCTTCGGTATCACTTATTCTTTCTTCTGTCATTTCAGTCTGCTGTTGTATGCCTCAAAAGTGTTTTTGACCTCACCTATTGTGTCTTTCATTCCCATGAACTCTGTTACTTTTCTGTTCAGGATTTCAAATTCTTTGCGTTCACTCAATGTCTTCTTTTTCTTTTTTTCTTTTTTAACTTTATTTTGTACATTTAATAATTGAAAATATAAACAATTAAAAACTAAAAAGTAAACACAGATGAATAAATATATACATTTTTCAATTAAATCTAATGGATACATATATATTTTTTTTTTTTTTTTTAAAGATTTTATTTATTTATTCATTTATCCCCCCCTTGCTGCCTGTGCTTGCCGGGTCAGCCAACCACGCCGTGCGGGCGGGCCCGCCCTCACCAGGAGGCTCCGGGAACCGAACCCGGGGCCTCCCATATGGTAAACGGGAGCCCCACCGATCGAGCCACAGCCGCTTCCCATATAATTTTTTTTTTAATCAAACAATTTAGTACACAATATTCAATGTCTTCTTGATGTCATTTATCTCTTTAACTATATTGTCTTTCATCTCATTAATTTGATTTTGGAAATTTCTGCTCATTTCACTGATTAGTTCTTTCAAATTCTGCATCTCTTCTGAGACTTTGATGTGTTCCTTTTCTTGGGCCATGTCCTCTATTTTCTTAATATGGCTTGTAATTTTTTGCTGGTACTTAGGCATCTGGTTAGTTTATATTTTACTTAGATGCTCCATCTCTTTCTCTTTTATGGGGTTTTAGTGGCAGGAGGTTGTGAGTTACCACAGCTCTTTGATTTTTGGCTCAACCTTGATTTTTAGGATTGTTCTGCTGGTTGCTTAAAACTGGACACAGGACCCAGTAATTGGCTGTAGAGTCGTTTCCTAGGGCCTTGGGCAGGGAGGCTATAGAGGCCAGGAAAAGCCTCTCTTATTAATTTTCTTAAGAGTACTTCCTCGGTCTGCCAGGAGATGTTGCTCGTTGACAGCTCTGAATTCAGTGCCTGGTAGGAGTGTATTTGTTGTGACACAGACCAGATCAGTGTGTTAGAGCTTCCTGTCTGGGGGCTAAGAGCCTTGTAATTGAAACTTCCTGAGACAGTTCTCCAGTCTTCTCTGGCAGCCCTCTCCCTTTTTCCAGCTAGGAAATATTTCCACTCCCCTCTGAGTCCTCAACAATCAGTCCCTGTTAGTAGAGGAGGAGATTGGGGGGTTTGTATATCTTTAGCCCCTTGCAGGCTCCAAGGCAAACAATGGCCCAACCCCACCCGGCCTGGAAGGTCTCTCGGGACACAGCAGACCAAATCTGTCAAAAGCAGAGTCAGCCCCAGGCTCTCTCTCCCTCCTCTCCTGTGGAGTCCTCAACAATTAGTCCAGGCTAGAAGAGAGGGAGGTTGCGAGAAATCCAGTCCTTCTCAGGCTCCCTGGGCAAACCACTGTGTGGTCTCAACTGGCCTGGAAGGGCCCGTGGGGCACAGCAGCCCAAATTTACAGGTCAGAACCTGAGTCAGCCTAAGGCTGTGTCCCTTTCTCTCCCCTTTCCGGGAGTGGTAGATCCCTGGAGCCCCCTTTGTCTGTGGTCGCAGGCCCAGAGGCCCAAGAATTCTAAAGAGTGTGGGGGAGGGTGCCGGCAGCAGTAGCTGCTGCTGGTTCCAACTCATGGTTCTGTGGTAGCGATTTTCCTCTTTTGTCCCTCTCTCCTCTGGGTGGTGTACAGCCTTCACCTGCTGTCCTAAACCCTAGAAGATTTTTTTCGGAGCTGTTTCAGCCTGTCCTCTAGCTATTTTTCTGCAGAAGAGATTCCCATGTCTAACTAGTCTGCCATCTTCCCGAAGTCTTCCTTGTTTCTTTAGAAGGCACTGGGAGCTGAACCCAGGATCTCTGATGTGGGAGGGAGGTTCCTAATCACTTGAGCCACCTCCACTCCCTGCTTTTGTTGTGTCTCTCATTATGTTTTTCCTCCCCCTGTCTTGTGTCAACTTGCCATGCCTGCCTATCATGCCAGCTCGCTGTCTTCTTTAGGAGGCACTGGGATCCGAACTAACGACCTCTCATGTGGTAGGCAGGAGCCCAGTCGCCAGAGCCACATCCTCTGCCCTGGAAATTTTTTTTTTACTTTCCCTTCTTTGATCACTGTCATAATTTGCTTTTCTTTCTCATTGGCCTCCATTTCACTGTCCAGGTAGCCAGTTAGAAGCTCTGTATCAGTTGTGTTTTTTTTTTTTTAAGATTTATTTTATTTATTTCTCCCCTCTTCCCCGCTGTTGTTTGCACTTGCTGTCTGCTCTTTGTGTCTGTTCATTGTCTGCTTGTCTTCTTCAAAGAAGCACCGGGAACTGAACCTGGGACCTCCTATGTGGGGGGGGAAGCGCCCAATGACTTGAGCCACCTCCGCTCCTGCTTGTTGTGTCTCTCATTGTGTTTCCTCATTGTGTCTCTTCGTTGCATCATCTTGTTGCATCATCATATTGCATCATCATGTTGCATCAGCTCATCACACCAGCCTATCACGTCAGCTCGCTGTCTTGCTTGTCTTTAGAAGGCATCAGGAACCAAACCCAGGACCTCCTGTGTGGTAGGTGGGCCCCCAACTGCTTGAGTCATATCCGCTTCCCTGTGTTCATTTCTATGTCTTCAATTGCCAAATAAAAAATGTTTTCTGCTTCTTGAATGGCAGCCAAGTTTTGCTCCTGAGATGGTGCCTCGTGAACAAAGCAAAGCCAGTTGGAGTGTCGTGGGTTGGTGGCATCCAAAATGTATAGAACTTCTCCCTTACTCCCATGAACCTCTCACATCAACCTTTAATCCATATTTTCATCCAAGTCTTCACGCATTCTCCTCTCTCCAGCAAATGGTCTAAATTTTTCACCCTCAGCAGATGTCTTTAGTACAAATCCCGCAATGGGATTTCTCTTTCTTGATTTGAAAGAGAGGGAGTTGGCACTGAAGAAGGCATATAGACCCGAGTGGCAGCTATTAACTAAAACACTCTGTGCAGAGCTTCTCTGGGCTTCAGTGTCTCATCTTCCTCACTTTGTGGACCGTATAGAGCCCCATCCTGTCCTGAACCTGTGAGGACCTCAGGGAGAACCTGTCCGGCTCATACATGCCCAGCATTTTCCCAGCCACCCCACTCAAACCTCCACTCTGCACCTGGGAGGCGATACATCAAAACTTTGGGTGCCTGGTGGAGGAGAGAGGCCGGTGGGGAAGGAGGAAATGGAGTTTTCCTTCCAGAATCTCCACCTCCCTGCCAATTCCAGGATCCTCCCGGCTCAGTCCCTCCTAGTCCCGGGTCTGGCTTGGCTGGAGCTGCAGCAGCCACCACTGCCATTGCTGCCATGGGCGTGGGGGGTGCCTTGTAGACTTTTTGATGCTTAAACAATTTTTTAAAAACAATATTTGATCCAGCATTTTCACTAGTTTTCGGTGGGTGGATTGGTTTTTACCATATTCCTGGAAGTAGGAGGAGTCCTGGTTTACTTTTTGTTTTAAACATTTTATCCCATATGCCTTCCCATCTGCCCATACCCCAAATCTAGACTGTTAGTTCCTAGAGGACAGGGCCTATGCCTTAATCACTAGTTTATTTTAGTGCCTGGCTTAGAAAATATTATTGATTGTTTGCCAGACAAATGGCAAGGAGGGTGGATAGGAGGGAGGTTGGAAAAGGCCTCTTGGGGGTCTACATGGTTATCTTCCCCTTTACTAAGAGAAAAATGCCCCAATGCTGGCGAACAAAATCTTCCCACCCAAAAGTGCCCAGAAGTATGGCTGAGCATCTTACCCTGACACCCTTCTTTTCATCCCCATTTATCTGGACACAGAAGGAGCTTCAAGAGCAGGGGGAGATCAGAGTCGTCCAGCTGGGCTTTGACCTGGATGCCCATGGAATTATCTTCACCGAGGACTACAGGACCAAAGTATGTGTGACTGTGTGTGTGTGTGTGTGTGCGCACCTGTGTCAGGTGGGGCAAGGGAACTGGGGAACAGAAAAAAGAGATAGTTCTTCCATCCCCATTCCCCAGAGGGGCAGGGCCCTGGTAAGTAGTACTAGGAGATGGAGGGAGGGAGGGGAAAGGGGAAAGAAGGGTGGGAAAAGCTGAGGGACCCAAGCAAGAGGCAGAAGAGTGTTGTCCTGGGGTTGGAGGTGGTGGAGGCTGAGGCTGGGGCCCAGGCCGCATCTCTCGTCTGGTTCCAGGTCCTCAAGGCCTGCAATGGCCGACCTTATGCTGGGGCAGTGCAGAAGTTTCTGGCTTCAGTACTTCCAGCCTGTGGGGACCTGAGCTTCCAGCAGGATCAGATGACGCAGACCTTTGGCTTCAGGGACCCAGAGATCACGTGAGACTTGGGGGACCAGTGGAGCCAGGCATCTGGCATCTCCCTGCTTCCTTCCAATCCCATCTGGCTTGTTCTTTCCTTTGGGTGTATCTGCCCAAAGAAGGCTGACCCTTCTTTACAGTAAACTGACCTGAGTTGGTACTCCTCTACCTAAGAAAGGAGGCCTGTCTTACCTGGGGCCTTGCAAAGAACCCTGGACTAGAATTCAGGAGATGTGGGTGGCTCATGAAATGCATCTAGGGGCCTGGCTGAAACCAGAAATGCCTCACATGAGTCATACTGGGACTGAGGATACACTCCCCCTAGAGTGTGCACATTCAGATTAAAAACCCATGAAACTGCCAAGACATACACAAAAGGATAATTTTGGGGGCTGTATCTGGCTCAGGCTTCCCCCTTGTTAACCCATGGTAGATATGGAAGCAGCAGCTAGCTGCTTCCAGCTGGATGGCAGGAGCCCTAGTGAGGTCTGCATTATTTCTCCCCTGGAAGGGGGAGGGCTTCTTAGAGGAGAAGGTGTTTTAATGAACAAGTAATAGTCACAGGAAGAGAACGGGTAGACAGAGGGCGTCCTGACAGAGGGAACAAGCAAAGGCACAGAAGCTGGGAGCAGCATGGTGCAAGGAGAGAGCTGCCCCAGCTTGGGGTTTTTATTAATCAGGCCCTCCTGCTTGGTTGCCTGTTTCTGGAAACTTGGTATCCAGACATTAATGGGTAGAGATGAGGAGGGGAGGACAGGTGGCTCTCAGAGCCAAGGCCTCCTGTCTCCTGGCTTCCTACTCCCCTCAGGCAGCTTGTGAACGCTGGTGTCCTCACTGTCCGTGATGCTGGGAGCTGGTGGCTAGCCGTGCCTGGAGCTGGGAGATTCATCAAGTGTTTTGTTAAAGGTATCCCTATCTGCAACCCAAACCCTTAGCCCCTCAAGAACACCTTTTGGCGGCTCCTCAGGCCTCCAGGCCCTGTTCACCTTTCCTCTCTCCCGGGCCACCTCTCCTCCAGGGCGCCAGGCTGTCCTCGGCATGATCCGGAAGGCCAAGTACCGGGAGTTACCCCTGTCGGAGCTTCTGGGCCGACGGGCACCTGCCGCAGCACGGCTTGGCCTCGCCTACCATGTGCATGACCTCATCGGGGCCCAGCTGGTGGACTGGTGAGTCTTGCTCTCTGCCCCGTGGCCCAATGACACAGAGCAGTGACCTCCTGCTCATGCCTAACCCACTCATGAAGCCCAGCCCCTCTCTTGTTCTTCTCTGGAACCCAGGATCATCCTTTGCCAAGTTCCAAGTTCTCTCCAAACCTTGAGCCTAGGCCTCTGGCCCCAAACTTGTCTCTCTCCTACACAGTATCTCCACCACTTCTGGAACCCTCCTCCGCCTGCCAGAGACCTGAGAATCCTGCTTGTCGTTGCACACCTCCTCACAGTGGGACGAGAGGGGTCCCTGGAGTGCTGGCCAGTGGTGGCTATCACAGGGTCACCTTGCAAAAGCCTGGGAGCCAGGATGAGTGTTTGGCTTGCATCTGCACAAAGGGTCTCATGTGACTGCTGTTGTTGACATGGGCTCCGACCCAGCGTGGGGTTTGGGCAGTGCCTCTCTGCCCTTCCATGGAAGTGGAGCCAGAAACTGTGCCAAGGCCGCGGCTGCTGCCTTTCATGTAAAAAAGTGTTGATGCTACTCTATCTCGGGATAGCAAGTTGGGATTTCTGGGGAGGCTAGTGAAGGAGGGCAGGGCTCTCTTCCTTACATGTTGGTGCTGAAATTGCCAAATAAAGTATTTCTGCCGATGATATTTTCTGGATGTTCTTTGTTTAATGTGATGTGTGTGGTCAGGTGCCTTGTTTGTGAGTAGAGGTAAAGCTAAATTTAGACCTGAGCCCACATTGTTCGGAGGGGAAAAGGATTACCTTTGACATTGAGGTCGGTTCCCTCTCTGGGGCGGTGGGGGCGTGCCTGAATTCCTAAACCACAGAATTTCTGTTAGGACCTACAGAAAGCAAAAACCTGGTGTTGTTCAGTTTCCATGGGAGTGAAAGAGACAAGTATCTTATAAACCATCTTTGTTAGGACCCCTAAATATCCAGCAAGTCTGAGCCACGTTGGGCCCTCGTACACCCACGTATACGTGAGCAGGCACACTTACACGTAAGTGGCAGGGTGATGCCCAGGGGACTGGGATAAGAAGGGCCAACAGAGAAGGACAGGATCTATCTCTGGGCCCCGTGATTCCCTCAGATTCCCCCAGAGACCCAGTCATCTGAGCTGTACCCCCTAACACTGGGCCCCAGGCCAGTTGCATTTCTTGGCTGTCACGTGGTTTCCTGGCTTAGCTGGGCCAGGGGAGGAGCAAGGTCCAGAGTCAACTCTGTCCAGAGCCCTAGGTTGGCCAGAAAGGAGCAGCTAGACAGACAGAGCTGCACCCTCTTGGATCCTCCAGCCATGAGGCTCCTCTGGGGCCTGGTGTGGGCCTCCAGCCTCTTTGCCTTGTCTCTGCAGAAACCCAGGTCCTGGAGGCAGGAGGCTGGAGTGCTTGTGTGGGGGGCAGGGCTGGCGATGGGAGAGGGGCCGAGGGACTGATGTGGGGGTGAGGAGAGTGGGGATCGGGGGGCCAGGGTGAAGTCTGACTGCCGACCCTCACCTCTTCCCCTCAGGTTTCTCCTGTTTTCTCCCTCAGTGGTTAACCTGGGGGTCCCCCTATCTGTGGGGGTGCTGGTCCAAGAGGTCCCCCGAGGACAGGAGGTGAAAGGATCAGTGTTCCTGAGAAACCCATCCAACAATAAGGTCCCCTGCTCCCCAGAGGTGGGCTTCACCCTAAGCTCAGAAAAAGACTTCGCACTCCTCAGCCTCCAGGTAACTGCTGCTTGGGGCGTCTTTGTCTTTCCTCACTGTTCTCCCCCTGTCTCCTCCCACTGGCCTGGTCTCCTTCCATGTCTCTTAGACTTTGTCCTTGTCCTTCTGCACTGGCTCTGACCTGTCCCCTCTCCCTTTCCTGACAGGTCCCCGTGAAAGATGTAGAGGCCTGTGGCCTCTATAAACTCCGGGGGGAACCTGAGGTACAGCTGGTGGCCCGGTCGCCGTGGCTGAGGAATTCTCTGTCCAGAATGACAGACACTCAAGGCGTCAACCTGCTTTTCTCCTCACGCCGGGGGCACCTCTTCCTGCAGACGGACCAGCCTGTTTATAACCCCGGGGGCCGGGGTGAGTCATGCCCTCAGGGCCTCTACCTGCAGCTCCCTCCCAGTGGCTCAGGACAGGTTAGGTAGGAAGGAAGGAAAGGACACAGGAGGGCTGCTTAGCAAATATTGTCCTCTTCCCTCTCCTTCCCTGGAATGGGGAGGGATTGGAGACCCCTGCCTTGGCATGGGGACTCCCATTCACCCTTCTCACCCTCCACTCCCCAGTCCGATACCGGGTCTTCGCCTTGGATCAAAAGATGCGCCCGGCCACTGACACCCTCACGCTCACTGTGGAGGTGAGTCCCTGACCTCAAACCTTCCTGGCTGCCTAGCGGAACCTTCCTGCCCCCCTCTCCTGACCACTTCTTCTCCCCCCAGAACTCTCAGGGCCTCCATGTGCGTAAGAGGGAGGTGTTTACCACCTCAGCCATCTTCCAGGATGACTTTGTGATCCCAGACATCTCAGAGTGAGCACCCCCAACCTGGCCATTGCCCCCCAGCTGCACCATCCCAGTCCCTGCTTCCCCCTCGGCTCTCCACCTCCAACACTCAACAAGGAGAATCCTGAGCTCCCCTGGCCTGCGGCCTCCTGAGCCTCTGGTTTCCCCACAGTCCTCTTCCCGGGGAGCTGGCTGCTGGCTCTCCAGTGGCCCTCGCCCAGGCGCTGAGGCCCTCTGTCTGTCCTCAGGCCGGGGACTTGGAAGATCTCAGCCCGGTTCTCAGACAGCCTGCAATCCAACAGGAGCACCGAGTTTGAAGTGAAGAAATACGGTGAGCTCTGGAGATGTCAGGGTCAGGCAGCACCTCTGCTGAAAGGAAGAAGGGGCACAAGAGAGGTGGTAGGAGCAGGGCACTTGGGGAGCTATGGGGGGCGGGGGGGCGCATCTTCAACAGGTCCCTAAACTAGAGTCTAACCTGCTGACCCCTTCCCCCTGGGTCAGTTCTTCCCAACTTTGAGGTGAAGATCATCCCTGGAAAGCCCTACATCCTGACAACGCCTGACTTTCTCGGGGAAATTCAGTTAGACATCCAGGCCAGGTGAGTGCCCTGCCCCAGGCGCTCCATGCTCCCAGGCAGGTTCAGGTTCAGGGGGACCACGCTGCGGCACCTGCTGCCCTCCGCAGCCCCAGCCCCAGCCTCTCTGCCAGCCCAGCACTTCCCCCGGCCCTTGGGCACCCTCTTACCCACCCGCCTTTGGCCACAGGTACATCTACGGGAAGCCAGTGCAGGGCATGGCGTATGTGCGTTTTGGGCTCCTGAGTGAGGATGGTCAGAAGACTTTCCTTCGGGGCCTGGAGAATCAGGCCAAGGTATGAAGGAGGGTGAGGGGCTGCAGGAGGAGGAGGTGAGGTCAGGGACTCCAGTCTCACCCCATGGCCCGTTTTCTTCTCTGCCCAGCTGGTAGATGGCCAGAGCCACATTTCCCTCTCAGAGGCCAAGGTCCGGGGTGCCCTGGAGAAAGTTCATGTGAGAGCCACTGACCTCCCCGGACTACGTCTTTATGTGGCTGTAGCCATCATTGAGTCTCCAGGTGAGTGACTTCACCCGATTATCATCCTTGACCCTGGCGTCTGACCACTGCTCTCTGGATCAACCCCCCACCACACACACTTCCTCCACCTTTCTCTTGGACCCAAAGCCAGGAAAGACCCAGGAGGCTTTGTCTCTTGCCAGCTCTGTCTCTGGGTATTCTGTCCCTTCCCTCTGTCCCAGCATTTATTTCTTTTGCCCACTCATTCATTCATTCATTTGTTGATTAATTTATGCCACAGACACATGTGAAGCACCACCCATGTGCCAGGTCCTGTGTTGGTCTCAGAAAGCAGAGAGATGAAAATCCCAAGGTGTTCGCTGTCTCAATGGGAGAAAGACACTCAAGCTGCACTCCCCTCGCTCTCCTGCTCCTCTATTCTGGGTCTCGCTCCTCTACCTCTCCCTGTCCCCATGTCTTGCAGGTGGGGAGCTGGAGGAGGCAGAGTTCACCTCCTGGCGGTTTGTGTCCTCTCCCTTCTCCTTGGATCTTAGCAACACCAAGCGACACCTCGTGCCCGGGGCCCCCTTTCTACTGCAGGTTTCTTCTGGAGGGGAAGGATGAGAGGGGATGGGGAGGGTAGGTGCTGGCCAGGAGGGCAGAGGGGCTGGGAAGGAGCTCAGCCTTTCTCTGTTGCTCTCCTCGGGGACCTCTCACCTGCCGCTCCCCTTCAGGCTCTGGTCCGTGACATGTCAGGCTCCCCAGCCTCTGGCATTCCTGTCAAGGTTTCCGCCACATTATCTTCCTCTGGGTCTGCTCCTGAAACCCAGAACTTTGAACAAAACACTGATAGGGGCGGGCAGGTCAGCCTTCCCATCGGTATCCCTCAGACCATTCAAGAACTGCAGCTCTTGGTAAGATTCCTCCGACCCTCGGGAGAGGGTGGGGCAGGAACGGGGAGGGTGAGCTGGGTGCCTGAGGACCCAAAGCCCAGAGCGGAGGACTTGCTGCTGACCCTCCCCTCGCCTGCCCCCTCCCTCCAGGTGTCTGCAGGTTCCCCCCACCCAGACACGGCCAGGCTCATAGTGAGGGCCCCACTCTCAGGAGGCTTGGGGTTTCTGTCTATCGAGCGGCTGGACCCTCGACCCCCTCGCATTGGGGACACCCTCAACCTGAACCTGCGAGCCATGGGCATCGGTGGGGCCAGTGTCTCTGATTACTACTATATGGTGTGCATTAGCCGGGCGTGGAGGGGCCCTGGGGGCTGGGGGGAAGGCAGCGAAGAGGGAACCACTCATGTCCCTTGGCTTCTTGGCCCAGATCCTTTCCCGGGGTGAGATTGTGTTCATGAATCGAGAATCCAGGAAGACCCTGACCTCAATCTCTGTGTTTGTGGACCATCACCTGGCACCCTCTTTCTACTTCGTGGCCTACTACTATCACAAGGGCATTCCAGTTGCCAACTCCCTACGAGTAGATGTGCAGGCTGGGGCCTGTGAGGGCAAGGTAATGGGGTGGGAGAGAGGGCGAGTGTGTGCGTGTGTGGAGGGGGACAGTTACAAGAGAAGGAAGACGGCATGTTTGCAAATAGGGCAAAGATTTGTTTGGAGTGCGCTGAGTATGCAAGGGACAGAAGGAAGCTTCCCCGCTGACTGTCCCCCCACCTCTTGTTTCTGCCAGCTGGAGCTGAACGTGGACGGTGTCAAGGAGTATCATCCTGGGGAAACTGTGAAGATCCACCTGCAAACAGATTCCCCAGCCCTGGTGGCGCTGGGAGCTGTGGACACAGCTCTGTATGCTGTAGGCAGCAAGTCCCACAAACCCTTGAGCATGGCCAAGGTTTGTCCAGACCCTCCCCCTGTGCTGCCTCTCCTCTATGGCTTGTTCCCCCTCCAGCCCCAAGTCCTCAGCCAAGCACCCTGGGCCCCTTAGACTTGTTTTCCCCATGCTCGGTATCCCTTCCTTGTTTGTCTGTTCACTGCCCTGTCACCCACAGCCTGCCCCTGCCCCTGCCCCTCAGCTGCTTGTCTACACACATTCCTACCTTTTCTTGCCAGGTCTTTGAAGTCATGAACAGCTATGACCTCGGCTGTGGCCCTGGGGGTGGGGACAGTGCCCCCCAGGTGTTTGAGGCTGCAGGCCTGGCCTTTTCTGATGGAGACCGATTGACCTCAGTCAGGAAAAGTGAGAGCAGGGGAGAGGGAGCAGGCAGGGGGGAGATGAGGAAGGAGGAGGGCCTGAGGGGGCGAGGCAGGGGGGCGGTTCAGGGAGGGGGGCTGGGGGCCCACAGGCCTGCTCGCCCCCAGGTTTGAGCTGCCACAAGGAGAAGAAAAGGCTGAGAAAGAGAGACTTGAACTTCCAAAAGGCGTTCAATGAGAAGTGTGAGTCACGGAAGCCTTGGCAGCTCCTGCAGCTCTCCATTGGTATCAGGGTCCGGGTGGTGGTCTCCCCTGGGCCGCTTTGCCCCTTGGCGAGCCAGGGTGTGGTATTCAGGGCCAGAGATCCAGGTGCTGGGTGGGAGGCGGTGAGTGGGGAGCTCTCTCCACTGGCCTCTCTCACATTTCTGGTCTCAGGGCCAGTCCACATGTGTCTAGGGGTCAGGGTGCAGGATGAGAGCATCTCTTTGACCCCGCGTGCTCACCCTCGCCCCGGCCCCGCAGTGGGCCAGTATGCCTCCCCAACAGCCAGGCGCTGCTGTCAGGATGGGCTGACACGGCTGCCCATGGTGCGCTCCTGTGAGCAGCGGGCGGCCCGCGTGCCACAGCCAGCCTGCCGGGAGCCCTTCCTGGCCTGCTGCCAGTTTGCTGAAGACCTGCGCAAGCAGGCCAGGACCAAGGGCCAGGTGGGCCCTGCCCGAGGTGAGGGACTGAGCAGGGCTGGGGGCCTGGCAAGGGTGCCTGGGAGTGCAGGGCGCCCCCTCCTCACTGCCCTGCCCCTGCTCCCCAGCCCTGGAGGTGCTGCAGGAGGAGGACCTGATCGAGGAAGATGACATTCCCTTGCGCAGCTTCTTCCCAGAGAACTGGCTCTGGAAGCTGGAGAGAGTGGAGCGCTCCCGCACGTGAGGGCGGGCGGTGGGCATGGCCCTGCCCCTCGGCTGTGTCACCAGCCAGTCCTGGTCGTGACGGGCTTCTCCACCTTTCCCACCACAGGTTGACCTGTGTCGTGCCTGACTCGCTGACCACATGGGAGGTCCATGGGGTGAGCCTGTCCCAGAGTAAAGGTGAGGCCACCCTGCCTAGGCCCTTTCCGTCTGCCCTTGACCCAGGCTCCCCGCTTGGCTCTTGGCTCTCACTACAGGAAAGGGGTCTGGAGGCCTGGAACGTCTGTCCTCAGTGTCCACCTGGGCTGGGATGGTCGTTCTCTGCCCTCCCAGCAGTGACCCTGTGTCCTGATGCCCCCAAGGCCCCTGAGCCCTGGCCTCCTCCTCCCTGACATTTCCTCCACCAGGCTTGTGTATGGCCACGCCGGTCCGGTTCCGAGTGTTCCGTGAATTCCACCTGTACCTCCGCCTGCCCTTATCTGTCCGCCGCTTTGAGCAGCTCGAGCTCCGGCCTGTTCTCTACAACTACCTGGATAACAACCTGACTGTGAGGACCTGTGGGGACCTGAGCACAGAGGGCTGGTGGGATGGGAGCCAGGGCCGGTAAGCAGGGAGCCTGTGAGGCCTGAGGCTCTGGCCATTCCATCGTCTTCCTGCCCCAGGTGAGCATCCATGTCTCCCCAGTGGAGGGGCTGTGCCTGGCTGGGGGCGGAGGCCTGGCCCAGCAGGTGCTGGTCCCTGCGGGCTCTGCCCGGCCTGTCGCCTTCTCCATGGTGCCCATGGCGGCCGCTGCTGTATCTCTGAAGGTGGTGGCTCGAGGGTCCAATGAGTTCCCTGTGGGGGATGCAGTGTCTAAGGTCCTGCACATTCAGGTGAGTAGAGCACCCCGACTCCAGGTCCCTAGGCACTCAGACTTATCCCCCACCCCCAGCACCCTCACTGCCAGGACAGGGGCCAATGCCCCAATCCAATGCCTCGGTCTGTTTACAACTTCTACAATCCTGACCTGACCCTGTCCCTGAAGTTGAAACTCAAAGTCCCGGGGGTCTGCACAAGGAAGGGGATAGCCTCTGAGCCCCGTCTAATTGTTCATGGCTGTTTCCCCTGAGACAGAAGGAAGGGGCCATTTTCACGGAGGAGATTGTCTATGAACTCAACCCCCTGGGTGAGTGACCACTCCCGCCCGTGGCTACCTCTCACTGCCCATCACTTTCCTAAGGGGGTTGGGAGTGACGGGACGGGGACAGCAGGGCTGACTCTCAACTCCCTTCATCTCCCCAGACCACCGAGGCCGAAACTTGGAAATTCCTGGCAACTCTGATCCCAACATGATCCCTGAGGGAGATTTCAGCAGCTATGTCAGGGTCACAGGTGGGGGGCCACCATCCGATTCACATGAACCCTGTGGTCCTCTGCTTGATTCTGTGCCCCTCTGGCCCCGGGTCCCCAGACCTGCTCTCGGATCCTCACCCTCTCCCTCCCTGCAGCCTCGGATCCATTGGACACTCTGGGCTCTGAGGGGGCCTTGTCACCAGGAGGCCTGTCCTCCCTGCTGAGGCTTCCCCAAGGCTGCGGGGAACAAACCATGATCCTCTTGGCTCCAACGCTGGCTGCCTCCCGCTACCTGGACAAGACAGAGCAGTGGAGCAGACTGTCCCCTGAGACCAAGGACCACGCTGTGGATCTGATCCAGAAAGGTTCTGGGTGCAGGGGCAAGCAGGAGTTAGGGCCAGCGGGGCAACTGGTGGAAGATGGGTGGCCTGGGAGGCTAATAGGGGAAGTAAGGGGGGCACTGAGGGGAGGGGGGTGCAGGGCCTTGGGCACAAATCATGGGAGAGCAGGTTTCACCTCAGCAGCTGCCTCTCCTCTCCAAGGATACATGCGGATCCAGCAGTTCCGGAAGTCAAATGGCTCCTATGGGGCTTGGTTAAGCCGGGACAGCAGCACCTGGTGAGGTTGGGGGTTGGTTAGGGTGGAACCGGTATGCGGGGCTGGGGCAGGACGATTGCCCCTCTGGAGGAACCGGTCCCTATCCCCAGCCACCCCTTCCTCCCCTCCAGGCTCACGGCCTTTGTCCTGAAGGTACTGAGCTTGGTCCAGAAGCAGGTGGGCGACCCCCCGGAAAAGCTGCAGGAGACGGCCAGGTGGCTGCTGTCCCAGCAGCAGGCTGATGGTTCCTTCCAGGACCCCTGTCCGGTCATACACAGGGGCATGCAGGTACGAGGCTGGGTGCAGGGCAGAGGGGTGCCCAAGAGAGATGCTGGCTGCCCCTCCCCTCCTGGCTCACATCTTCTTTCTCCCCCACCAGGGGGGCTTGGTGGGAAATGACGAGACCGTGGCGCTCACAGCCTTCGTGGTCATTGCGCTGCATCACGGGCTGGCCGTCTTCCAGGACGAGGGTGCAGTGGAGCTGAAGCAGAGAGTGGTGAGGGCACCGGGCGTCTCCCCCATGCCCCTTTCTTCTTGGGAACCCAGGTGTCTAGCCCCCAGCCCACCGCCCCATTTCTTCTCTCAGGAAACCGCTATCTCAGAGGCAAACTCATTCCTGGGGAGGAAAGTCAGCACCGGGCTCCTGGGCACCCATTCGGCCGCCATCTCGGCCTATGCCCTGACCCTGAGCGGCGCCTCTGAGGACCTGCGGGACATTGCCCACAACAACCTCATGGCCATGGCCGAGGAGACCAGGGGTGAGGGTTGAGGGGATCCTGGCAGTCAGCCTGGGGCCCCAACGGGCAAGAGTGAATGAAGACCTGAGAAGGAATTCAAAGCCTAAGCTGGGCTGGGAGGGTTGGGACGAAACAGGATTGCCCAGCAGGAGAGGCGGCAGAGGGCCAGGCCCTTAGGATGCTCTGCCGCAGCCTCCCCCATGTGCCCACGGGCCTCCCTTCTTCCCAGATCACCTGTGCTGGGGCTCCGTCCCCGGGTCTGAGAACAACGCCGTGGTGCCAACTCCGGCTCCTAGCCCATCGGACCCCGTGCCCCAGGCCCCGGCGCTGTGGATAGAAACCACAGCTTATGGCCTGCTGCACCTGCTGCTGCGGGAGGGCAAGGTGGAGGCCGCTGACCGGGCTGCGGCCTGGCTCACCCGCCAGGGCAGCTTCCAAGGGGGATTCCGTAGCACCCAGGTAGGGGCTGCCCTGGGAGCCTGGCATGGGTGGTCCTGAGACCACATGCCTGAGCCCTGGCCACCTCCCCAGGACACAGTGATGGCCCTGGACGCCCTGTCTGCATACTGGATTGCCTCCCACACCACTGAGCAGAGGGGCCTCAACGTGACTCTCAGCTCCATGGGCCGCAGTGGGCTCCGGTCCCATGTGCTCCAACTGAACAACCACCAAATTAAGGGGCTGGAGGAGGAGCTGCAGGTGAACCACGCCCTCACCTGGGTTGCCATGGCACCTGGGCCTGCGGGGGGCCTGGCTGGAAGCCATCCCTACCTTCCCACCCTGTGGAATCCCCGTGGTGCCTCTTCCTCTGGAACTCTTGCTGGAAGACCTGCTGGCTGTGGGGCCTTGGGAAAGTTACCTAACCTCCGAGCTTCATTGTTCTCGTCTGTAAAATAACCCCCACAGAGTCAAAACGAAGTGTGCCAAGCTCTAAACTTGGGGGAAATGTGAGGGGAGGTTATTTTGGGGGAGGAGGTAAGGTGGAACAACAAACAGGTTTTTCCAGGTCCTTCTGACATCTCTTCTTCTCTGTTCCTGAAAGTTTTTCTTGGGCAGCAAAATTAACGTGAAGGTGGGAGGAAACAGCAAAGGTACCTTGAAGGTGAGAACCAGTAGCACTTGATACCTGGGTTCGGGACAGGCACGGCTCAGCCCGGCCAGGGGCAGAGGAGGGGACAGGGAGCCTCAGCTGGGAGAACTGTGCTCAGGGCCAATTGGTGCGGGGAGAGGACGGCTGAGAGCTGGTGCTGCCCGTGCTTCTGTCCTTGGCGTTTTCCCTCATTTTGGGCTTGGCCATCTCTGGGCACCAGTCGTTTCCAGGTTCTGCTTCTTGTCCCAGGGGAACCAACTTCCTCTCACCCTTCCACAGCCTCTCCTGAGAGCCTGTATCTGATTCACCCTTCCCGCCCCCCTTCACCACCTCTCGTCTCACAGTCTGGCCCAGCACCCGCACGGGCCTTGGTGTCTGTTCACACTTATGGGCTGCTCAGTGAGGAGGAGGAGGGGGCTCAAGGCCACGAGTCTCTCAGCCCAGGGAATTGCCCTTGGGTATGCCCCAAATACCTTGTGTCATCCCCTGCCCCTTGCCGAGCCAGGTCCTTCGAACCTACAACGTCCTGGATATGAAGAACACGACCTGCCAGGACCTGAGGATCGAGGTGACAGTGATGGGCCACGTCGAGTACACGAGTGAGCGTCGGGGTCAGGAGGCTGGAGGATGTGAAGGGGCTGGCACCAGGGGCTGGCCGAGCGGCTGCCCCAGCCCCTCCTCACCACGCCTCCCCGGGCAGTGGCAGCCAACGAGGACTACGAGGACTATGAGTACGGGGAGCTCCTAGCCCGGGACGACCCAGGAGCCCACTCCCAGCCCGTGACTCCCCTGCAGCTGTTCGAGGGGCGGAGGAACCGGCGCAGGAGGGAGGTGCCCAAGGTGGCAGAGGAGCAGGAGTCCCGAGTGCAGTACACCGTGTGCATCTGGTGAGCCAGGGGCCGCCTGGGAGTGCAGGAGGGCACGGCAGGGCGCTGCTGGGTCTGGGCGCCTGGTCCCTGCAGTGGGATGACCCTGGATGGTGGCCCCCCCTCCACAGGCGGAACAGCAAGGTGGGGCTCTCCGGCATGGCCATCGCCGACATCGCCCTCCTGAGTGGCTTCCAGGTCCTGCGGGCTGACCTGGAGAAGGTACAGCCTGCTGCCCAGAGGGCCCCTCCTGCCCTCAGCAGACCCGTTCCGTCCCTGCGTCACCTGTGGGTGATGATGGCCTCCCTTCTTCACAGCTGACCTCCCTCTCTGACCGCTACGTGAGCCACTTTGAGACTGAGGGTCCCCACATCCTGCTCTACTTCGATTCGGTGAGTGGGCAACCATGGCTTGGGAAGGGCCTCGAGGGCGCCATGCCTCCAGGCTACATGCCGCATGGTTTCTTGGGAGGGCTTGGGACAGTGGCAAGGATACAGGGTGAGAGCGTGAGTCAGCAGTGGCCAAGCTGACCGGGCCCAGGGCTTCCAGGGAGCAGGGCGGGCTGTGGCTGTGGCCCCTACCCAGTGGGAGGACCAAAGCCAGTCAGAGGGAAGGGGGAGGAAGGCATCAGAGGGCGCTTTCCTAGGGCTGCTTGGGCCCGCTGATGCCTTTGCCAAGATGATGAGCCCCCTGAGTTTTCTGGTTTTTTGCTTTTGATATTGAAATATACTTTCTTTACCTGAAGTAATGGTGGTCATAGATAATAGTTTTTTTTCTTTTTTTCCTTTTAATGGCCTTATTTGGTTAAAGCAAAGAATTATCAACCCTCTGATAGGATTTTTTTTCTTTTTTTGAAACTTACCAGAAGGAAATGTGAGCAAGGCATGGTGCTGGCCAGGTGTGGAGGTGTCAGGGAAGTCCCCCTGCCCTGTGCGTGCAGAGGGTCCCAGCCCCACCAGTCAGAGAAGCCAGGCAGAGGAGTCTAGGATGAACTCAACTGAAAAGGAGGAGCCAGGAGGATTTCTGGCAGGTCGCTGACGATGCAGTGGCCAGCTTTAGGAAGGAGACAGGCAGGGGCACTGGAGTGGGACTGGGCCTGGTGGGAGTGAGGAGAGGCTCAAGGAGAGTGGGATGAGAGTGCCTGGTGTTAGGGTGTGGCAGATGGAGGGGGCAGCATGTCAGGGTCCCATGGTGAAAGAAAGGGCGTCGGGAGGGTGAATGGGTATGGGTCAGGCAGAGTGAGTCCACACAAAAGGCGAAAGGCCTGAGCTGCGAGTTCTGGTGGGGAATCATGGGTCTGGAAGGGTTTAGTGAAAGTCAGGGAGTGTTTGAGGCAGGGGAGAGCCGGGGCTAGAGCTGTGCTCCTGGGAAGGAAGAATGGAGGAACCAGGGATGGTCCAAGGAGCCACAGGGCAGAGGCTCATGGGGACAGAGCCCATGAAGCGAAAGGAGGCTCTGCAGAGGGGCTCAGGGCATGGAAGCTGGGAGAAGGCCACCAGTGGGGCAGTGGAGTCATCAGAGACCTTGGGGAGCAGTTTCTAGAGGTCTGACGGCAGAATGGTGACAGAATGTGAAGGACACCTTAGATAAAACTATCTGTGCCAAGGAAAGGCCACACTGCAGCAGCTGGGTCCCTGACCTCTCCTCCTGTCCCGGTGCCAGGTGCCCACATCCCGGGAGTGCGTGGGCTTTGGAGCGGTGCAGGAGGTGCCCGTGGGGCTGGTGCAGCCAGCCAGTGCTACCCTGTATGACTACTACAACCCTGGTGAGCACGCCGGGCTGTGGCTGCCCAATGCCTGGCTGCAGGGAGGTTTGGGTGGGCGCCCCGGGTGGACACTGGGAGTCCTGTACCTTCTGGGCCCAGTGCCCAGGGGGGCGCAGAGGAAGGTGCCAAACCCAATACCCCACTCCGCTTTCTTCCAGAGCACAAGTGCTCAGTGTTTTACGGGGCGCCAAGTAAGAGCAAGCTCTTGTCCACACTGTGCTCTGCCGATGTCTGCCAGTGCGCAGAGGGTGAGGCCCAGGAGCTGGGGTGGGAGGAAATGGGGGGCAACGGGGCTACCAACTGCTCCATCTGGGCCCCTTCACTTCAGGGAAGTGCCCTCGCCAGCGTCGCGCCCTGGAGCGGGGGCTGCAGGACGAGGATGGTTATAGGATGAAGTTTGCCTGCTACTATCCCCGCGTGGAGTATGGTCAGTCTGCCCACCCGCGGCCCTGGCTCTGACCCTCCCTCAGGACCAGCAACTTTGGTCTCTCCAATTCCATCCGTGCCTCTCAGAGCCCCACCTGCGCCCCCTTTGCCCTGACACCGCCTTCCAGCCTGCTCTGCCCCAGGGTCACTAACCCTACCTCCCTTCTCTGAATGCCCTCCTAGGCTTCCAGGTTAAGGTTCTCCGAGAAGATAGCAGAGCTGCTTTCCGCCTCTTTGAGACTAAGATCACCCAAATTCTGCATTTCAGTATGAAGGGCCCTGGGGGGTGGGGGGGTGGGCTTGGGGTTAGGGGGCTGAGGGTTTCGGGGGCAGGACCTCACGGCTCTCAGGAGTGAAATTCACACAGGCTGAGCTCCAGTCCCCTTTGCCTCTTGGAAGTTCTGGACTTGTCCATAACTAGGAGAGCCTGGTCCCTCCCTGGCAGGCGAGTGGTGAGGGCTGAGTAAGAAGTCTCTGACATCTCCTGTACACGTCACCCCTCAGCCAAGGATACCAAGGCCACTGCTGGGCAGACCAGAAACTTCCTAGTTCGAGCCTCTTGCCGCCTACACTTGGAGCCTGGGAAGGAATATCTGATCATGGGTCTGGACGGGTCCACCCTGGACCTCAAGGAAGAGTGAGTCCTCTGGGCCCCTCTGTCTCATCTCTCCTCATGCCTCAGGACCTTCTCTGGGGAACAGATCCCTGGCACCTAGGCCCTCCCACCTCAGATGCCAGTGCCTCGTGCTGCCCTCTCCTGTCTGTCCATCCTCCTGACCCTTGCTGACTGCCCCCTTTCCCCCCTGCAGCCCCCAATACCTGCTGGACTCAAACAGCTGGATCGAGGAGATGCCCTCTGAGCGCCTGTGCCGGAGCACCCGCCAGCGGGCGGCCTGTGCCCAGCTCAGCGACTTCCTGCAGGAGTATGGCACTCAGGGCTGCCAGGTGTAGGGGCTGCTTTCCCAGCTTCCTCTAAAGGTGCTGAGCCTGGGAAAGGTGAGGCCTGAAGGTGCTGCGTCTGGTTCCCTGAGCACAGCCCCAGGGCAGGGCCAGGGGCATAATAAAGGCCTTTGGCAGCAAAGCCTCAGTGTGTGTCTCCCGGCGTGAGAGCAGTGCCCCTACTGCCCTTTCCAGGTTCTGGGGTCCCAGGCCAGGTCTGCAAAGACTCAGAGCCTGGAAGGCCCTCGGAGTGTCCTGTTTGACCAGAACCCTCCCAGATGACCCTCTAGGGAGCTCCTTCCATCACGGTACCACCCTGAGCAGAACTGCAAGCCAATAACTGAACTCTGAGGGTCCAGTCCACACTGAGATCCCCCCTCCAACCTGGGCCTCCAGGCCGGTGGCCGGCCAACGACTGCAGCCACTGCAGCCTCATGAGCTGCTGCCCAGCCACATGCCCCCCCGCCATACTTGCGCATTTGGCACTGCTGGGGTCTGTTGCTTTTAGCTGAACCCCAGTCTGTTGACAACCTGTTGTAATGTGATCCTGTTATCAGTGGCGTTACCTAACTCTGCCAGAGTTGTGCAATCCTCAGATCTGATGACATCTTCATCCGTGTACTGATTTTAAACAAGCCAAAAGGCCAATCCTGATGGGTGTGCCAGTACCGAGAAGGCTGCCTAACCCTCCTCACGCTGCTAGCCTAGCCTGCCTCAGTTTGGTGGCACCCTCAGGGATGACCTAGAAATATGAAGAAATTTGGTGAACTCAGTTTTGATGAAAACGGGAACAATTCAACAACCTCTCATTCAATTATTCGACAGAAATTCATGGGACTCTCACTCCATGCCATGGCCCTGAGCCAGGAAACAGATGCAGCTATTAACTCACTCCAGGGGCTCCCCGTTGGGGGGTGGGCAGATAAACAGTATCCGTCCTCTGTAGAAGGTGTGATATAGGGGAGCCACAGGGTCACACAGTAGAGACAGCTAACCCAGTCAGGGACAATGGGGCAGGGAAGGGCCCTGGAGGAAGTGACATCTAACTCTGAAGGCTGGGAAGGAGTCGGGCAAAGAGAGTGGGGGCAGAGGAGGGTGTTTAAGGCAGAAAGAGAAGATACAAAAGCTCAGAGGCAGGGGCAAGATAGCACATTTTGTAGTTCATTATGTCTGGGATCTGGATTTGGAGGTGGGGTGAGAGTGGTGGGACTGGCAAGGTAAGTGGAGCCAGTTTATAAGGGGCTACGTCCACAAGCACTCCAGCTTTCTGGGTCACTCTCCTTTGGAATTGAGACTCCTCCTCTTGCATGCAACTTTGAGAAGTTCTGACCTTCCCCAGCATTTCAGAGGCTTCCTGGGGCTGTTGTTGACATGAGCCTGTCTGCCCATCAGACCTCTCTCCCAGCGTCATCCCCCAGGTGGTTGCGTAAACCCATTTACTAGAGCCAGGAATTCTGCTGCCACTGTGGCAAGGTGTGGCCTGGGTCTGGGAGGTCAACCATGAGGGAGGCAGCTCCTGGGGCCTGACCTCCAAAGTTTCACCGCTCTTTCTTCCCTCCCTTTCCCTGCATGGGTGCAGGCTGAGCCCCTTCCCCCAGGACCCCCAGTGGTGACCCAATCAGGCTGGGAGGCAGTACAGCAGGATTTCAACAGGCTCACTGGCAGCACAGCCTGTGCTCTAGGCAAAGCTCCAGGGGAAGAAGGGCTTTCTGCCTGGGTGCTGGGGTCTGACACTCAGCTGGTGTCTCTATAGAGAGTCAGGGACAGGGGCTAGGGGGACAGCATGGCCATCAGGTCCTTTCCAAGCCCTCATGGCCCTCCCAGGCAGCCCTGACCTCACTGAGACATGGCATGATCTTCCCCCAAGCCCATCCTCTAAGTGGTCCTTGAGAGTCCTTGGTCCTTATGACTGGGCTCCCAGAATGAGGGAGACCCCTGATCCCAGGACTTTGGAAATGATGGGGGACATGCACAGTACTCTCTCCCTGGGGCTGGACTTGTAAGTTGTGGACTTGGATGCTGAAGGTTCTGTTCTGCCCACACCCTGGGAGCAGAGGCAGCTTGAATGCAGAGGGAGAGAGAGGAGGAGGGGGGCCAGAGCAAGAACACTGCCCCTCTCCTGGCTTTCTAAGAGAGCAAGATCACCTGCCCTGCTTTCCTGCTCTTCGTTTGTGATATAACCCTGTATTTGTATAACAATTTGTATTTGGGGCACAAGCCAGCTCAAGTTGGTCTCTTTTTCCCTGCAACCAAAGAGAGGGGCCCCTGGTGGTTAAGGCACAGCTTCTGCAGCCAGATCGGCAGGACCAGATCCTGGCTCGGCCCCTTCCTAGCTGTGCATTCTTGGGCAAGTCGCTCAGCTTCTCATTTTGGTTTCTTCACCCATCAAAAAGTGACAATAAGAGCACTGACCCCAGGGCATGGTGGTAAGGCTGAGCACTGGGAAAGCACTCAGTACAATCTGTGGCACGCAGTCAGCACTCGGCAAGGGACCCTACATTCTATCTCCTGAAGGCTCTGAGGGTGAGAAGGAGCGCTACTAGCAATTATGCTGTGGCTACAGGAGTACATTGGGGTGCCCAGGCAAGCCAGCATCCATGGCTGCCCCACCTGAAGGTTAAACACAGCCCTGTGCACACAGCACAAACTCCTCTCATCCCATTTTGCTTCTCAGGCAACCTGGGAGGGCACAGTAGGCAGGGACTGCCATTTTCTCTCTGAGATGAACTTTTTAGCAACAAGCTGGTCCAAGGGGGTTGTGTTTGTGAGGGCTGAGAGGATTCCGGCCGGGCAGTGGGCACATTTCCTGCACAGTTGACGTGGAACTGGAAAGCTTATGCTGGCTGCCGGAGAAAGGTCAGGGTTGCTTCTCCCTCTCTTCATGATGGATGTGTAATCTTTTGAAATGTGGACTCCCCAAGGCCAAGAGGAAGTGGGGCCACTTCGAGAATGTGCTGCTTGAAAGCAGGATAGTGGGGGAAAGGAACCTGAGGGAGGAGTCAAGGGAGGCCCCAGAACAGCCCAAGCATGAGATGGATGGCCAGGGCAAGGGGCTATAAGTGACAGTGCCAGGCTCTGTGCACAGGCCTCTGGTCATGCTGCTCCTGGGGCTGCTGCTGCTGAGCCTGCTGGTGGCCGGCCGCCTGCTATGGGGCCAGCGGCTGCTCAGGCCCCTCCACCTCCCGCCTTGCGTCCCAGGCTTCCTGCACCTGCGGCAGCCCGACCTCCCAATCTACCTGCTTGGCCTGGCCGGGCAATTCGGACCTGTCTACCGACTCCGCCTCGGGCTGCAAGGTGAAAGCCCGTTCCCGCCCTGGCCCTGGCTGCACCGGGGCAGGTGGGGTCCGACCCCTGCAGACACATGCTTTGGCTCTCCCCAGAGGTGGTGGTGTTGAACTCCAAGAGGACGATTGAAGAGGCCATGATCAAGAAGTGGGTGGACTTTGCTGGCAGACCCCAGATACTCTCCCGTAAGGGGCAGTGGCACTCCTTGAAGGCAGGAGCGGGGGCTGGGAGGGGCAGGGGCAGGCCAGGCCCTTGGCTTCCTCCGTCAGTCCCCACCCCCTCCCCTCACCTTCAGACAAGCTGGTGTCTCAGGAGGAACAGGACCTGTCTCTAGGGGACTACTCCCCGCTCTGGAAGGCCCACAAGAAGCTTACCCGCTCAGCCCTGCTGCTTGGCATCCGCAGCGCCATGGAACCCCTGGTGGAGCAGCTGACCCAGGAGTTCTGTGAGGTGAGGCTGGGCACCCCCAGGCACCCCAGGTCAGCTTCACCTCTCCCAGCAGACCCCATGGCCTGCTTAGCGCATGCTTCTCCTCCCCAGCGCATGAGAGCCCAGGCCGGTATCGCCGTGGACATCCAGAAGGAATTCGCCTTGCTCACCTGCAGCATTATCTGCTCCCTCACCTTTGGAGTCAAGGTCAAGGCTCTGTTGCCCTCACATACCCTTGGGCCCCCATCCCCACCCCTCTCTGACCCTCTTCTGGGCCTGAACCCCGTGGGGTCCCCCATTCTCTGGCAGGATGACACCACGGTGCACGCCGTTCATGACTGTGTCCAGGAGCTGATGAGAACCTGGGACCACTGGACCATCCAAATTTTGGACACTATTCCCTTTCTCAGGGTGAGGTGGGGGGAGCCCTGACACACCTGGGTCCTGAGAGAAAGGGTGGGGGTGGGGTGTAGGCCTTCTTCCCAGGAGCTATGCGCTCTTGCTTCCTGCCCCAGTTCTTCCCCAACCCAGGCCTCTGGAGGCTGAAGCAGGCCGTGGAGATCAGGGACCGCATTGTGGAGGAGCAGCTGCGGCGGCACAAGGTGGGAGCACGCACAGACCCAGCTCCTCCCTGGGCCCCCCAGCCAGGAAGGCCCCTGCCCCCAGGGCTAGGCAGGTTCTGGCAGACCCCACCAGTACTGGGCCGGGTCACTGGCACCCCAGCCTCCTCCTCAACCCAGGTATTCATCCTGGCTCCTCCCCCACCCACTCCCAGGAGAGCCTCGTGCCAGGCAGGTGGAGGGACATGACGGACTACATGCTCCAAGGAGTGTGGAAGCAGAGTGTGGAGGAGGGCCTCGGGCAGCTCCTCGAAGGGCACGTGCATATGGCTATTGTGGACCTTTTCATCGGTGGCACCGAGACCACTGCGACTACCCTCTCTTGGACCCTGGCGTTCTTGCTTCACCACCCAGAGGTGCGCCCTGGGGGCCCGCGCGGCGAAGGCCGGCAGGAGCCCAGCTCGCTCTGCTCTAAGCAGCGCACCGGCTCGGGCTGCGTTCGACCAGAAGGGGGCGCCTTCGCTTAAATAACACTAAAGCTCCGCGTGGGTAGCCGGGGACGTGGCAGAGGCTGGGCAGCTGCGGGTGCGCTGGAACACCCGACACCAGCCTCCCGCCCGCTTCCCAGATTCAGCGGCGACTGCAGGAGGAGCTGGACCGCGAGCTGGGCCCCGCTGCCCCAGGATCCCGGGTCCCTTACAAGGACCGCACGCGGCTGCCCCTGCTCAACGCCACCATCGCCGAGGTGCTCCGCTTGCGGCCCGTTGTGCCCCTTGCCCTGCCCCACCGCACCACGCGGCCCAGCAGGTGACCCCGGAGGGGGTGGGGATGGGTGGGAAGGCCCCGGCGGGGTCTCCTCTGGCCGCTAACCCCGCCCTTCCTGTAGCATCTTCGGTTATGACATTCCCGAGGGCACGGTCATCATCCCCAATCTCCAAGGCGCCCACCTCGACGAGACGGTCTGGGAGGAGCCACACGAGTTCCGGCCTGGTATGTGGCGGGGCCCGGCCCCGGTGGCGCGGAGGCGGGGGTCCGGACAGCCGCGGGATCCCCACGTCCGTCCCTCCACCCGCAGACCGCTTCCTGGAGCCAGGAGCGGGCCCTAGTGGGCTCCCCTTCGGCTGCGGGGCGCGCGTGTGCCTGGGCGAGCCGCTAGCGCGCCTGGAGCTCTTCGTGGTGCTGGCGCACGTGCTGCGGGCCTTCACGCTGCTGCCGCCCGCCGGAGCCCTGCCCTCGCTGCAGCCCCAGCCCTGCAGCGGTGTCAACCTCAAGTTGCAGCCTTTCCAGGTGTGGCTGCAGCCCCGGGGCGCCCCGGGCCTGGGGGAGCGCCAATGACCGGGCAGGACGGGCGCTTTCTCCTTTTATTGCTCCCGAACAGGCCCCTCCCCTCCCCCCTGTAAACATGGTGCTGTGAGATCGCGGCAGAGAAGGCTTCCTCCGTGGCTAGGTGGTGAAGGCGGCCCCTGGCTCTCCTCTCGGCGCGACCCCTCAGTGCTCAGCAGTTGGGCTGGGGCGCCGGAGAGGTGGGCCGTGGGCTCAGCCTCGCCTTGCTGGGGGCCGGTAGCTTCTTGGCCTCAACTTCATTTCCGTGAAGGGTACGGAGAACTCGAAGCCCTTCCAGTTGTACCAGCTCACTCCCTGGGAAGGAGGTTGTCAAGAAAGTCAAAGCTAGAGGCCCCAGCTGCTCCCATCACTGCCCCTTTGGTGGCAGGGGGTTCCCAGAAATTCATCAGCCTTCTTCCCTCACTGCCCCCTTCTTCACCCTCAACAGCCTGAGCTGGGCCTTCATGTCCAATAAATCATCCCTCACGATGATGTCGCCAGGTTGGCGTTATTTTCCCATTTCACAGAAGGGGCCCTCGAGGCACAAGCAGCTCTGCCACCTGTCCTGTCACACTGCCAGGCTTAAACCTGGACGGCAAACACCTCCAGCAGGTTGCTGCCTCCCTGGGCCCTCACCTGGTGGTCCACGGTGCTCCCGTAGAGCCCGTTGAGGTTGGCATAGTGGCAGTTCTTGTACCACCAAGCCCCGCGGTAGGAGACAGCACAGGAGATGAGCAAGTTGTTGGGGTCTCGATCGCGGGTGGAAAAGACACTGCCACTGTGATAGCTCATGGAGTCCCCTGGGCAGGAGAGGGAAGGAGCCGTGAGGGCCTCTGGGTCCCTGCCCTGCCACCCATGGCCTGCCGCCACCCCCCATCCTCCCCACCTGCCCCTCACCTGCGGTGCCATGGTAGCCCTCCAGGTGCAGGCGGTAGAACTCAGTAGCGGAATCTACCCAGAAGGAGTCGTACTGGGCGAACACGGCCTCATCACCAGCCCGCAAGTCCACACGCATGGAGTAATCACCGGCTTGTGTCAGGCTGTGCAAGGCCTCATTGCCTGCGGGCGGGGAGCATGCCACATCAGGGCCCAGGTGTCTGTGGGGCGCCCCCCCACCGCCTCCCCCCACCATCCTTGTGAAGCACTGACCCAGCCAGAACTCCCTGGAGATGTTCCCAAAGCCGTGAGCATAGTCCTCCCAGTCCCTCCAGAAGTCTGTTTGTCCATCCATGCGGCGCTGGAATACCTGGGAGGCAGGGGGGGTCCCATCAGCCCCTAGCTCCTGGGGCGGCAGACCCTACCCTGCACAGACCCTCCTGCTTCCCTTGCCACCCACCAGCCAGCCGCCACCATCGGTTTCCATGTCACAGAACACATTCAGGGGCCGCTCGCGGTTGCCATTGAGGAAGATGGTGGTGGTCCGCGAGGTGCCCGCCCCGTTCTCCATCTCCTCCCCACAGTCCCGGGGGAAGGGGATCCGCAGTCCACCTGGGGAGAGGAGGGTGAAGGGCCGGCCAGTCATTTTCCTGACTCCAGTCCCCTGCTGCCCGTACAGCCCCCGACCTCAGTCCCCAATGCCAGCATACCTGTGGTGAAGGAAGTAGCCACAGGCGGGGAGAAGCTCTCCCCCCACATGGCCCGGAGCCGCGCACTGTAGGGGGTTGAGGGAAAGAGGCCGCGGAGCTGGTGGGAGGTGACCCCTCCTGGGAGCAGGACCTCCTGTGGGTCAGACAAGGGGCAGGTCAGGCGGCGGGTCAGCGAGCCCCACCAGGGGAGGCCAGGCAGCAGCCCCTGGAGGGGAGCCCAGCGGGGGGACTGGCCAACACAACAGGGCCGGGGGCACCTGGGTCCGCCCGCCAGGTGTGTCGAAGCTGAGCAGGTAGCCTGTGGGCGGGGTCTGGGGTTCCGTCCAAGTGAGCAGGACTGTGCGGGGGGTCACTTCCTTGGCCTCCAAGTCCTGGGGGGGCTCTAACCCTGGGAGGGGAAGGTGGGAAGGGAAGATGGGGCTGAGGCCCATTCAGGTCCCCCACAGCTCCCCTCCCTCCATCCTGCACGCCCCGGAAGCTGTACCTGTGGTGAAGGTGATGCTGGCCGGGGAGGTGAAGTTGGGGCCCCGGAGGCCACGCACAGTCGCTGTGTAGTTGGTGTGGAGCTCGAGGCCGCTTAGGGGGTAGTCCACAGCAACCCCCGGGGCTGAGCCCTGGACAGGGGGGGCTGGAAGTGGGGGAGAGGCATCAGCTTCCACCCCCTCCTCCAGCCCTCTGCTCCACCCGCCCTAGCAAGCCCCCTGCAGAGGCCTTGGGCCCCACTCACCCCCTGGGGCTGAGACCCGGACGTTGTATTTGTCCACAGGTTTCTGGGGGGGCTTCCAGTGCAGCAGGGCCGATCCCTCGGTCAGATTCAGTGCTCGCAGCTGGGTGGGGCCGTCGGGAACTGAGAGAAGGGGAAGGGGCTCAGGACGGTCCTGCCCCAACTCCACCGTGCCCCCTGTCCTCAACTGGAGCTTCCGATCCTCCCGCTCCGGCCCCCACCAGATCATTTTCCCTGTCCCTCTCACCTGTGGTGAGGAAGCCTGTGAGAGGTTCGCTCTCCTCAAAGCCACGGACGGAGACCACGGTCACCTCGTAGCGCACGCCTGGGACCAGCCCCTTGAGTGTCTGGGCCCAGGTCCGGGCATCCACCTGCATGCTCTGTGGCTCCCCTGAAAACATGTCAGGAGGCGGGAGATCATCAAGGCCCCGAGAGCATCGGAGGCAGGAGAGATGAGAAGAAATGAGCACATGGCAAAAGGCTGTCACCTCCATCCGCCAGCTGGTAGGAGACTTTGAAGCTGTCCACTTTGGATGGTGGGGGGATCCAGCTGACCTTGGCTGAGGTTTCCCCGATTTCACTGAACTGGAGACCATGGGGGCTTTCCAGGACTGGGGGGGTGCCAAAGAATGGCCGTGAGGGCACGGGCCTGGAGGCTCCTGCCCCAGGGCTCTCACCCCTCGCCTCTGCCCTGGGCCCCACTGTCCCCGATGTGCTCTCGCCACCCCTTTCCTCTAGACCCTCGAAACGGAGGTCGTTCTAGATCCCTCTGCCAACTCGCCACCCTACCCCCTGCTGAGGCACGCAGCGCCCCCTTGGGGCCTCACCTGGGCTGAGGGTGCGGGCGGTGCCCTGGATGCTGTCAGCCTTGTGGGGCCCACGCAGCCCGTACAGTGTCAGGCTATACAGTGTCCCGGGCTTCAGGTCCCTGAGCATGACTGAGCGCCGCGGCCCGGGCACTGTCAGTTCCCGTTGCAGCAGAGGCCGTGGATGCGTTTCCAGGGTGCTTAGGGACGGCACCCCAAAGCGGAGCAGGAAGGAGTCAAAGGCTCCGGGCGGGGCCTCCCAGTTGAGCCGCAGGGAACTGGTGGTCACATCGGTCACCGACAGCTGGGACATGCGGGGCCCCGACTCCCCTGGGGTCTGACCGGCAGGGGCCTGCCCTGTGGGATGGGAAGGGTTTGGGGACAAGCACACGAGCTCTGTGACTTGGGGCAGGTGCCTTCTGCCACCCCAGCCTGGGGCCTCTATTTTTTCATCTGTAAAATGGAGACAATGAGAGGCTCATGTCCAGGTAGGATCATGGGGCAACATGCTTGCGTGGGGCCATGGGCTGCTCAGACACAGTCCACCCCTCCTCCCTCCATGGTGCCTCCCGCATGCTCTTCCCTGGCCACCTCTGGGCACCCTGTACACCCTCCCCAGACGCCAGAGAGGCAAAGAAGCAGGGCTCCTGGCCTGGCAGTACCTGTGGTGCCCTCAGCTGAGATGGGCCCCAGGCGCCTCCCGTCATGGAGGCCATAGAGGAAGAACTTGTAGGAGGTGCTGGGCTCCAGGCCCGAGACGAGGACCTTGCTCTGGTCCCCTCCAACAAGCAGGGCCTGGGGCTGCCCATCCAGGTCCCTGTACTGGACCACGAAGGAGTCGAAGGAGCCCTGGACCACCGTCCATGAGAGGCGCAGAGCATCTGGGGTTCTGTCGGTCACTGCCAGTGCCCCCAGGCGGGGCTCCTCGGGGGGCTGCGGGGCCTCTGTGGCAGGGGGCCGGGGGGCTGGCATGCCCTCTTCTGGGGCTGTGTGGGAGAAGCCCGGGGGGAGCTAAGCGGGCTTGCCACAGGGCCCTCCCTTCTCCATCTCACCACCCCCCCAAAGAGGGGGGTGCCAGTTTTGGCCCCAAGGCTGAGGTGGGCACTTTACAGTCCTGACCGGACAGCCAGGTAGAGGGATGGGAGGGACTGAGGCTCCTTGTCACCTTCCTTCTCTAGAAACCCCAGGGCCCAAGAGCTGCTTGCTTTTCCCTTCCTGGCCCCAGCGTCCTGTCAAACCCGCCCCCAGCCTGGAGAGCCTGTGCTGTCAACCTGAGCCAGGAATAACGCCGGAGTTCCTTGCGGAGTCCCCATGGAGCTCCGTCCTGGGAGAACCCAGGATGAAGACGGTGGCACTGCCTGGTGAAGGTGCCAGGGCAGCTCAGCCCCCAGGCCAGGCGAGCGCCTCAGTAACCTCCAGAGGAGGAGCCTGCTCCCCTCTTATTGCCTTCTGGTTTCCCTCCCCGTAATTTTCCATTTGAAGAACAAAAATCAGAAGTGAAAGAGAAGGGAAGCATTACTCCTGTCCTTATGGAAATAAAAAGGATAATAAGAAATATTATGGACAACTGTGCTCCAACAGTCAGATAATCTTGATGAAATGGGTAAATTCCTGGAAATACACAAATTACCTAAATGGAGTCAAGAAGAAATAGAAGACCTCAACAAACCAATTTCCCCCTTGAAAACAATGATCCTGGTTCATCCATGGGACAGGGATTTGCCCCTCTCCGGGCAGGGCTGTCCTGCTGGGAGGGAAGAGCTGCCCCAGTGAATAATGGGAGGTGAGCAGGGGTGGGGACTGGGAACCACTGCACTGGGCCTTCCTTCCTGCCTTGGCTCCTGCTTCTGACCCATTTCCTGAAGAAAGTCAGAGCTGACACTACTGGAAACAGTCTTCCTCCTGAGCTCTTAAGCCCAGGGCTCCACCTGCCCCCTCCTGCCAGTGCCTTCATCTTCAGCCCAAAGGCACAAGGAAACCCACTCGGGCTGGCATTGCCAGGGCCACTGGGTGATGTTGTGCTAGGGCCAAGCTGGACAGCTGCCCACTCACCTGTCTCTCCCAGGACGGTGACAGGGCCCAGGCGCTTTCCTCCGAGGAGCCCGTAGAGTAGAAACTTGTATTTCCTGCCAGGCTCCAGGTCCTCTATGGTGACCTCACGCTGCTCTCTGGCCAGGGGCACTGCCTGGGGTTGCCCATCCGGGTCCCTGTACTGGACCACAAAGGAGTCGAAGAGGCCTTGGGCCACTGTCCACGAGAGGCGCAGGGAGTCTGAGGTCTCATCCATCACTGCCAGTTCCCCCAGGCGGGGTGGGGGCTGCTCCTTCTCCCGGGGAGCTGTGGGGAGGTTGGGGGTGGGGGGAAGAAAGTCTCTGTCAAGAGCTGCTTTACCTCAGCCTGTGGGAGGCCTGAGGGTTGGCAGGGGTCCCTGCAGTGAGGCCTCAGGGAAGCCCCCCAAGGGGACAAGCCTGCTCTGGTCCTGCCCCGAAAGGAGGGGGACCAACCCAGCCCCTCCTCTGCAGATCACTGCCCAAACCCCTGCCTACCCTCAGCTCCTTGGCCACTTTGATCAAGGGTGCAGTAAATGCAGAAAAGGCCATTTTGTGAGAGAAGGGGTTGCTGGGGGGATGGAGAAAGGCCTCAGTTCAGGGCCTTGGTTTTCCCCTGGCTCCCACTTCCCTGACCAGGGGAGCAGCTGGAGCTGAAAGACCCCCAAAGGGTGTTTGGGTAGTCAAACAGTGAGAGCTGGGCTGGGCAGCCGCCCAAGCTCGTGGCCTCCGCCAGCCCTGGTCACACCCTTCCCCCCTCTCGCCATCTGCCCGGGCCCGCCCTTCTGCTGGCTTCCCCAGCCCTGCACTAACACTATTGGACCTGGGCGGCCAAGGGTGGGGTGTGGGGGCAGGGGAGCAAGCCAGGGGCAGAGTTGGGAGAACGAAGGGCAGAGGGAGAGAGACTCTCCTGGGTGGGGGAGAGGGAGCTGATCTAGGAGATCAGAGAAAAGTCCATTCCCAGGCCCAGGTTTCAGGAAGAGGATTACAGAGCCTGAGGGCCCCAAGCCCATCCTTGCCTGGCAGGGTGACTCATGGTCCTGGGAGTGGGGTAAAGGTCAGTGACCTGCCCCCACCCCTTCCTCAGGGGCTGAGTCATGGGCACAAGGACACCCGATTTTTCCAGTCTTTTTGTGGCCAAGTACTCCTGTATTTTCCACCTCTAACTTGGAGTTCAGACAGAGGGAGTAGGCTGCGAATGTTTATTGAGCCCCAGTGGTATATTATTCATAATCATCACACAGGTGGAAAACTGAGGCCCTGGGGATTCGAAGCGGCTTGTCCGTGGCCACACAATGGCAAGGGCTGGGACCTGAATTTTTGGAGTCTGCTTGGCTCCAAAGTCTGGGTTCTGTTTTATTACATCCGACATGAGTAAATAAAGGAAATAACACACAAAATTGCTAAGAATGGTGCCTGGCACACAGTTTTGGGGCCCAATTAATGTTTTGTTTCGATCATTGTTATGCTCAGGCTGAAGAATTCCAGGAGAAGGAATTCATGGGAAGGCCACTGGCGACTAGGGGGTGATAAGAGGCACCTGGGGGCAGCATGGGACTTACCAGTGGAGCCGTTGGCAGACAACGGGCCCAGCCGCTTCCTGCCCACCAGTCCGTACAGCAGGAACTTGTATCTCCTGTTAGGCTCCAGGCCGGGGACGGTGACCTCGCGCTGGTCTGCAGCCACGGGCACCACCTGGGGCTGCCCGTCCCTGTCCTTGTACTGGACCATGAAGGAGTCAAACTCGCCCTCGGGGACCGTCCATGAAAGGCCCACGGAGTCAGGGGTCACGTCTGTCACTGTCAGCTCCCCCAGGCGGGGAGAGGGTTTTGTGTCTGGGACTGGAAAAGAGATTGAGCTGCAAGGAGGCTGGGGCTCTGTGAGCTGGGGGAGTGAATGGGTTCCTGGACCTGGGAGAGGGTGACTAGGTCACATGTCAGGAAGGAGAGAGGCAGAGGAGTAGGGATACGTGAGAAGCCAGGGAAGAAAGCAAGTGACCTGGATGGAGAAAGCATAGGGACGGGGGTGGAGATGAAGAGGGGAGAAAGAGCTCAGGGCTTTCCTGGGACCCAGTAAAGAAGAGAAACCTGAGACCCTGAGGTCTGGAGCTGCAGGGGAATATGGAATTCCAACTGCTGCCACAAGGGGGCAGAGGACAGCCACGAGGCTACGTTAGCCAAAGGTGGGCTCCAGCCCCAACTCACGAGTCTTTGCATCCACGGAGACTGGGCCATGCCGTTTCCCATCCTGGAGTCCAAAGAGTAGGAACTTGTACTTGCGGGCTGGGTCCAGGCCAGAGACGGTGACCTCGCGGAGGTCTCCACCTGCAGGGACTGTCTGGGGCTGTCCCTGGGCATCCCTAAATTGGACCAGGAAGGAGTCGAAGGCACCCTGGGCTACCGTCCACAAGAGGCCCACTGTGTCCGAGGTCACAGCCGCGATGGCCAGCTCCCCCAGGCGTGGCTCCATAGGGGGCTCTGTGGGTAGGGAGGCTGGAGAGAGCGGAGGACAATGAGGGTCCACAGGCAGGAGGGAGGGAGGGGTTTCCCCAGGCCGTGGCATTAACGTTTCACTGAAAATGCTTCTGAAGGTGTTAGGGTTAGGGTTAGGGTTAGGGTTAGGCGTTAGATATTAGGGTTAGGATTAGGATTAGTTAGGGTTAGGGTTAGGGTTAGGGTTAGGCATTCAGTGCTAGACAGGCCCTGAACAGTGTGCAAACAGCAGTGCACTCTATCCTCACACAGCCGATGAAGGAGGTGCTGCTACTATCATCCCTGCTTTGCAGGGATCTGAAGCACAGAGAGATTAAGGAACTTGAGGCAAGTCACACAGTGAGTACATCTGGAGGTAGAATTCTGACCCAGGCAGCCTGGTTCCGGAGCCACACTCATTCAGGAGGGCTTGAGAGGTTCCCATGTGAACCATCTCGGATGCAGGAGGAAGTAAGTCAGCATTTGTGAAGCAGAGATATGTGCCCAGCCTACACCCTGCATGGTCTTCAGGAATCCTCTGCAGTTTAAGGCCAAAGGCGGGATTGTGAGCACCATGTAGAAGAAGGGGAAGAGGTGGAAGCCACCCGCAAGGTGTGCTGGGAGCCAAGGTGAAGTCACAAAGCGAGGTTCCAAGGGTACCCAGGCTCGGGGCCGCCCTCACTCACCTGTCAGACCCATGGTGGCCAAAGGGCCTACACGTTGCCCCTCGTGGAGGCCGTACAGGTGCATTTTGTACTTGCGCCCGGGCTCCAGGCCATGCACGGTGACATCCCTCTCCTTGCCCCCGATGCGCACTGCCTGGGGCCGCCCGTCCCTGTCCTTGTACTGGACGGTGAAGGCGTCAAAGTGGCCCTGAGGGACCGTCCAAGCGAGGCTCAGCGAGTCCGGGGAGGACCCTGTCACCATCAGCTCCCCCAGGAGTGGCTCCTCAGGGGGCTCTGTTGGGGCAGGGGTCTCCTCCTCCTCCATGGGGGTGGGTGTCTCTTCCTCTGGAGCTGAGGAGGAGAGAGAAAGAACATGAGAGAGGGGCCCTCTGAGCTGTCCTTGGAAACCTGGGAAGAGAATAGAGAAGCTGGGGCCGGACTGGGCCCTGAGGTCAGTTCAGAGGAGCCCATTCTTGGGGCTGGAGATTCTGCACAGTTGACATTTAACAAACATGCCGGAGCCTCCAGGGTCCATTGTGGGAACTGGTGGCAGCCGCCAGCACAGCAGAGCTCTCGAGGCCACTCCCTGCCCAGGAAGAGCATCAGTCAGCCCCACAGGACAGCACAAAGGGTGCCACGGCTGCGGTCACTGAACAAGGGCCCCTGCCATGCCCCTTGCTCACTTGTCACTAAAGAGCAAGAAGCTGAGCCTCTGCTGGGTCCCACGGGGGCTTCCCCCTCCACTCACCC
>JAKSZT010054094.1:1165998-1206266 GCA_026826555.1 Tolypeutes matacus | reverse complement strand
CTTGTACTTGTGGTTTGGCTCCAGGCCCAACACGGTGACCCTGTCCTTGTGCCCTGGCACCCGCACCGCCTTGGGCTGCCCATCCCCGTTCTTGTACTGGACCAGGAAGTGGTCGAATTGGCCCTCAGGGACCGTCCAGGAGAGGCCCAGGGAGTCGGGGGTGGCGTCTGTCACGGTCAGCTCCCCCAGGCGCGGCTTGGGGGTCGCGCTGGGCGGCTCTGGGGTTGTCATAGCTTCATCCTCTGGGAATGAACAGAAACACAGGGCAATGGGTGTGGGCTCTTCCTCCTATAAAGTGTATTTGTTTGTTCTCTGCCTGAATCCCTGCAACTGTGAGTCCCATAAGGATAGGAACTGTGTATGTCACTTTCAGAGTTTCACTCCTGAGACAGAGATAAGCGGCTGGGGCATCCAGAGCTGCCTGGTCCCATCAGCCAGGCCTCAGCACTGCTAGGAACTAGGCTGGCACGACTTGGGGTTCCCCTTTAAACAGACCATTTCACAGAGCTCAATATGAGACAAGGCCATCTGCAACTATGACGGATCAAGTCCACTCTGCAGTTGTGTCTGAACAGAGACAAAACTTGAACAATGTCCGAACCACAAAATCACCAAACACCCCCCATGCAGCTAATCCGAACGGCTGCTGCTTCTTTACCAATTATAGCTTTCTCCTTGCTCCAGTCTGCCCTCTCTGTAGGTAAGGTTTATTAGGATACAAAATTGTAGAATCACTCCTACTTCCTGACAGCATCCAAACTAGAGCAAATCCCTAATTCCTTAAACGCTCCCCAAATCCCGACGGAAGCCCAAATACTCTAACAAGTCCTTCAAATGCCCTCTTATGAAATGCCCCACGATCCTCCATTGCAAGGAGTGGAAACCCAACTGCTCAATCACAGCTGTGCCCCCAGGAGTCTCTGGCTCGAGGGCAGGTAACACCTCCCCCTTCCCTCATGGCCCGGGCAACTACACAGCAGCTGAGCCTTTAGAAATCATGGGTGCAGGGGAGATTCTTTCAGCTAAGTCTAAGATAGGGTCCAGACTCCTTCGCTGTGGAGCTGTGCTCCTCAAAGGGGGGTGCACGGAGGGCAGTGTTGGCATGGCAGAGGGTCTGGTAAGAAACGCAGCCTCTCAGAGCCCAGCTGGAGCCTCCTGCATCTGACGCTGCCCTTTGACAAGCTCCCCAGGTGAGATGGGAGGGCAGGGAAGTCCGAGAAGCCTGCTGTCCAGGACAGCTGTGCTTTCATGAAGCTGGTAGAAAGGGTAGTTTTTTAGGGCCCTTCTAACCCTGCTGCACCGCCAGCCCTCACTCACCCGTCAGGCCCACGGCAGCCAGGGGGCCCACGCGCCGCCCCTTGTGGAGGCCGTACAGGTGCATCTTGTACTTGCGCCCGGACTCCAGGCCATGCACGGTGACCTTCCTCTCCTTGCCTCCGACATGCACTGCCTGGGGCTGCCCGTCCCTATCCTTGTACTGGACGGTGAAGGTGTCGAAGTGGCCCTGGGGGACCGTCCAGGCGAGGCTCAGCGACTCTGGGGAGGACCCTGTCACTGTGAGCTCCCCCAGGAGGGGTTCCTTGTGGGGCTCGGGGGGCTCTGTGGTGGGCTCCATGGGTGGCTCCGTGGAGGTGGGGCTCTTGTCCACATGCTCCTGTGGGGCTGAAAGGAGAGAGCCCAGCTTAAGGGGCGACATCCCACAAATTCCCTCCCCAAGCCTCAGGCCTAGAGGCTCTTGGAGCCTTTTCATCAGCCATGTTGACAACTGGGCGATGGGGCGGGGGCTGAAAGCAGCCCCGCCGCAGCTGTGACTGGCAGGACTGCACCATTACATGCTTCCAGAAAACAATTTGGACATAGGTCTGAAAGCCAAAGTAACGCTCATTTCCTTTAACCCAATAATCCCCTTTTTGGGCCTCTATCCTAAAAAAACTATTAAAAAGAAGGAAAAAGTTAGAGCATGGAAGAGCTCATAATGGGATTATTCATGACAGTAAACGTGTCAGGGACTCAAATGACCCGCAGAAGATGATCGATTCCGTTCCGGCACATTCCCCACGAAGCATGAAATAACCGTCAAAGTGGTGATTCACGCAGGCTGGGAAGCCACAGGGCAAATGCTCATGATGTGACTCAAGGACCAAAAAGCAGGACCCAAGAACGACTGCAGCTCTGGAGCAGACCCTGCCTGGTAGAGCCAGAAGGTGGGCATGACTCAGGCACATTGCTAATGACGGCGGCTGCTGGAGCAGGAGGTGGGGTGATGAGAGGGGTGTTTTTTTTTTTTTTTTCTTTTTTTCAATTTTTCAAACTTTCCATAACATTGCTATTTCTTTTCACTTGAAAAACATGGACATAAAATGAAATTTTGTTCTAGAAAAAATTAATAATCGAGTTGGGGGCAGAGGGCAGGGAGTTGTGTAGAGGGTTAGGAATTAGTAGCTTTCCCCTTGGGTGTGGATTTTTTCTGATGATCGCCCTAAATCTCCCTTCTTCCCACCACAGAGACATGCTTCTGTGCCAGGGGTGCAGTCATTTGACGCCTCCCCAAGAGTCAGGAGAGCTCAAGTCAAAATGGATCCCTGGCTGAATTTTCTTCAGGAGATAAGAGTCTCACGATGCTGCAAGGCTTGGTGTTTTGCTTTTGTTTTTTGTTTTTTTCAAGGTACCAGGGCTGGGGATTGAACCCAGGACCTCGTACGTGGGAAGCCAGCACTCAGCCACTGAGCTATACCAGCTCTCCAGGCTTGCTGTTATGGGGAATACGTCATATTCCAAGTTATCGACTCTTGAGAGGCTGTATTCTTTCTCATCTATAGAAACTCTCGTGGAATTCTCTAAACCAGGCCTAAGAATCTCACCAAGAATGACCTCAAAGAGGCAGGACTGATGGATTGTGCTGTGGGAATTGAATTCACCTGGGGATTTGTTTTCCTTTTTTTGCTGTGGACAAGAAATTTTAACTTTCTCATATTTGGAAATGAAATACGCTGCAAGAGTGATGGGGGGAGAAGAGAGAAGCAGAAGGCAGAAGACATTCTATTTCCCTATTTCCCCTGATTATGAAAGAAATGCTTGCCAGTTAAGAAAATCTGGACAACACAGAATGGAATAAAACAAAAAAAATAAAGAGTGCCGGGGCGTTGTCTGCTGTCTCACAACTATGCATGCCGGCGTCCTTCCTGTCTTCTGGCCATGCATGCTACCTTCAAGTGGTTGCCAGTAGCACCCTTACAAAAATTTTGTGCTCTCCTTTTTCAATGTAATACTATAAATTGTCTTAAAACACATAACTGGTGGCATAATAGCTCATTTGATAGATGTTGCCTAAGTTATTTAGTCATTCCACTGTGGCTAGGTGTTGAGCTGTTACTAATTTTTTTGTGGATATGACAAAGGATGCTGTGATTTAGATGGAAAGAAAGGCTTGTCCTGTGCCTGACACCTTTCACCCTCAGAGGCGGCCAGTAGCTGACCGTCAGAGGGAGGCCATGCCAGGTGGACCATGAGGTTGCAGGATGGCAAAAGACCCACCACGAAGCCTGGGCCACTTCCTTCGGGCCACAGAGGGAGGACATGAAAGGGGAGCCAAGGCCAGGGCCCTCAGGAGCTGGTCAAAGAGCAGAAGGGTCCACCGGGTACTTGCGAGGGAAAAGGAGCTCTCCCCAGCCCCGAGTCCCCCCATCACTCACCCGTGAGGCCCACAGTGGCCACGGGGCCCATGCGCCGCCCCTCATGGAGGCCGTACAGGTGCATCTTGTACTTGTGCCCAGGCTCCAGGCCGTGCACGGTGACCTCCCTCTCTTCGCCCCCAACACGCACCGCCTGGGGCCGCCCGTCCCTGTCCTTGTACTGGACAGTGAAGGCATCGAAGCGGCCCTGGGGGACCGTCCAGGTGAGGCTCAGTGAGTCTGGGGAGGACCCTGTCACCATCAGCTCCCCCAAGAGCGGCTCCCCGCGAGCCTCAGGGGGCTCCATGGAGGGCTCTGTCGGTGGCTCTGTGGGTGGCTCTGTGGGCTCGGGGGTCTCGTCTTCCAGGGCTGACAAGGATAGATGTAAAGACAGGGTAAGCTAAGCTGTGATCTGACCAGCCTAACTCTTGTCTCATGTTCCAGGGTGGGGACTGGCACTGCTACCCTTAGGGATGACAAGGGCATCCTCAAATCATTCTTAAAACACCTTTTGGGTCCCAGGCACAGGCCCTCCGGGAGCAAGGAGTGTTCAGTGGGCCCAGGGGGCTCCTGCTCCAGCACCCTGGATGCAGGCTGGGCAGAGCCCACCCTGGGGCAGGAGCCAGCTCCCCCTCCAGTCACCCACACCCCTCAGTGCATCCATGGCAAGAGGGACAGCATGGCCCTTTCAAAAAGCCCATGACTAGGGGAGTAGATGTAGCTCAAGTGGCTGAGCAGCTGATTCCCATGTACGAGGTCCTGGGTTTGATCCCTGGTACCTCCTTAAAAAAAAAAAAAAAAAAAAAAGTAGCCCCATGACAAGAGTGAAAAGGACAGCAAGTGGGCCCCACCACCACCAGAGAGAGAGAGGCTGAGCCTCCCACTGGGTCCCACGGGGGCTTCCACCTCCACTCACCCGTCACCCCAACGACAGACACGGGGCCCACGCGCTGACCGCCGTGGAAGCCGTACAGGTTCATCTTGTACTTGTGGTCTGGTTCTAGGCCCGACACGGTGACCCTGTCCTCGTGCCCTGGCACCCGCACTGCCTTGGGCTGCCCGTCCCCGTTCTTGTACTGGACCAGGAAGTGGTCGAACTGGCCCTCGGGGACTGTCCAGGAGAGGCCCAGGGAGTCGGGGGTGGCATCTGTCACAGTCAGCAACCCCAGGCGCGGCTTGGTGGGTGGCTCAGGGGGTGTGGTGGATGGGTCTGTCGGGACTGGGGTCATTTCTTCCTCCTTTCCTGGGGCTGGGTCAGGAGAAAAAGAACCATAGATGTGCCGCGTGGAGTCCCTTCTGGCCAGGAGAGTTCTGGGGTTTCAACTGGACACATGTAGGGCCTGGATGCCAATGTCTCAGGGTCAGGATGTCATTTCCTGGTGTGCATGTCCAGCTACCAGGGGCCAGAGCAGACCCTTGTGGAGGGAGCCACACGTAGGGGGGCTGCTGTGCAGAGTGAGCCCACCCGGAACCCCTGGCAGCTGCAGAGCAGATCCGATTAGTAGGACAGAACTCATGCTTTATCCCAACACCAAACAGAACTGAAAAGGCATACCAGGAGGTATGCCACTCGGGCTTCAAGGATTCCACTTCTTGAATGTTTTCCTGTAATATCCCCTCTGGCTCAGAAGGCTTTTCTGAGACTTTACAGAACCAATTTAGATTTCACAGCTGAGGGCAGAGGCGAGCCCAGCATGAGGTCACCTTTGCAAATGGAGGCCTTTTTGGACCTGGCATTAGTTCTCTCTTCCTGACATGGGGCAGAGACGCTCTGTCAGCCCCCAGGGATGCCCCCCACGTTGGGCATGTGTTGCATCATTTGCTTTGTTTTCATTGACTTCTCTCCTCTTTTCCATTCTGCCTAGGGTTTTATTCTGTCTTAACTGAATTTCAAAATCCTTGCATTTCCTATACCTGTTCTTTTGGGAGTCTGGTCTTAAGCATCTAAGGAATAAAAGCTACAAAAGAGCTTACTGAAAGCAAGACAGCTGTTTTAGAAAGTAATTAATGAAGAAGAAATGTGGTGTTGGGCATGTGATAACTGACATGAGCTGCTGAAGCCACAGTATCCACATTAACAGGATTCTGTGCTGTTTTAGCATAAATGGATATCAAACTGGGGACCCTAGGATGCAGGGAATTTTTCCCTTTGAAATCAGTGCTAATTCTGAGAGTTGGCCCTAAGGGGTTTTCAGGAACTAATTACCTTCCTAAAAAGGGGAAGTCTGTACTTTCTGCTCCTTGTGCCTGAGCCTAGCCACACTTGTGCACACCCTGCAAGGTAGGTGTGGTTATTTGAATGTTTCAGATTAGAAAAGGGAGGCACAGAGAGGTTGAGTAACTCTCTGGAGCCACACAGCTCAATGGGCTGAGACTAGCATCAACCCGAGGTCCACCTGCATCTGTGTTATTTCCTGGGGGGCTGCCTTTTCAAGACCCTAAAAAGCCCACATGTAAAGGGCAGCAGACCTGGGCAAGACCAAGGGCACAGAGTGAAGACTCCGCAGATTCACTCCCAGGGGCTCAAGAGGTGCAGTCTAGGGAAAGTATGACGGTGAGAGGGAAACCGAGTCCAGCTCAAGGCAGAGCCCAGTGCCCTGCTGCACACTCACTGGTTAAGCCGACAACGGAGATGGGGCCCATGCGCTGCCCCTTGTGGAGACCGTACAGGTGCATCTTGTACTTGCGCCCAGGCTCCAGGCCGGGCATGGTGACCTCCCTCTCCTCGCCCCCGATGCGCACTGCCTGGGGCCGCCCATCCCTGTCCTTGTACTGGATGGTGAAGGTGTCGAAGCGGCCCCGGGGGACCGTCCAGGTGAGGCTTAGCGAATCCGGGGAGGACCCTGTCACCATCATCTCCCCCAGGAGTGGCTCCTCGGGGAGCTCGGGAGACTCCGTGATGGGCTCCATGGGGGCGGGGGTCTCTTCCTCAGGAGCTGAGAAGAAGAGACAGAGGGTGAGGCAGGGTCCCTCTGCGCTGTCCTCGAGTCCTCGGGGGAGAGGATAGAGAAGCAGTGGCTGCGACCGGGCCCTGAGGTCAGTTCAGAGGAGCCCGAGGTGTGTGCCCTGTTCGGTCCACACCTCACACATGTGACTGGAGCCCCAGGACAGTTGTGGGGAGCTGGTGGCAGCCACCAGCACAGCTCGCAGTGGCCCTTCTCTGCTCAGGGGAACCAGGGGAAGGCGCAAAAAGACCAGGCTCAACCTCCAGCAGAGGTGCCTCCTGGCCTGCTCACCCAGACCAGAGAGAAAGGCTGAGCCTCCCACTGGGTCCCACGGGGGCTTCCACCTCCACTCACCTGTCACCCCGACGACAGACGCGGGGCCCACGCGCTGACTGCCGTGGAAGCCATACAGGTTGATCTTGTACTTGTGGTCGGGCTCCAGACCCGACACGGTGACCCCGTCCTCGTGCCCTGGCACCCGCACCGCCTTGGGCTGCCCATCCCCGTTCTTGTACTGGACCAGGAAGTGGTCGAACTGGCCCTCGGGGACCATCCAGGAGAGGCCCAGGGAGCCGGGGGTGGCATCTGTAACGGTCAGCTCTCCCAGGCGTGGCTTGGTGGGCAGCTCGGGGGTCGTGGTGGGAGGAGGTTCTGAAGGCTCACTGTCCTTTTCCAGTGGGGCTGAACCAAAACGCAGAGAGGGAGAAGGTCTTAAGTGAGGGCAGGATGGACGAGAGACCCTGCTCTCCTCTGTGTGCTCCCAGCCCTGCAGATGGAAGGTGAGTGGGCAGAGCTCTTCCGCTCACCTGTCCAGGCCTCAGTGTGGGTGGGACCCACGCGCTGCCCATCATGGAAACCGTACAGGTTCACCAGGTATCTGTGGTCAGATTCGAGGCCGGAGATGGTGACCTCATTCCTGTCGCCCCCTAAACGGACCACTTGGAGTTGCTCGTGTTTGTTCATGAACTGGACCTCGAAGGAGTCGAATTTTCCTTCGACCGCCATCCAGGAGAGGTGCAGGGCGTGCGGGGCAGCCTCCTCCACGGTGAGCTTCCCCAGGCGCGGCTCGGAAGGAGGGGCTGGGGTCTCCAACTGGCCTCGGGTGTCTTCCCTGGGGGCTGGTTCAGAGACAGGTGGGGATGAGTGACTGGTCTGTCCCTGCAGGCAGCCTCTCAGGGAGGGGAGGAGGGTGAGAGGTCAGCCACGAAAAAAACCAACTCCTGACACTCGTGGATGAATTTCACAAAGCATCGTGCTATATGCGAGGAGGCAGGCACAAGAGGCTACACAGCGAATGACCCTGTTACATGAGGTGCTTAAAAAGGCCAATCTGTGGTGCTGACAAGCAGATCAGTGGTTGCCAGAGGCTGGGGTGGGGGGACTGGCTGCAAAGGGGCACAGTGGAACTTTGGGCGGGTGATGGAAACGTTTTATACCTCAGCAGGAGTATGTCTGCCAAAACGCATTAAATAGTTCACTGAAAATGGCTGAATTTCGTTGCATGTAAATTATGTCTCTATAAAGCCGATTCCTTCCCCCAAAAGAAGGGAGATGGGACGTTCAGAAATCACAGGGGTGGGCGTCAGTGAGAGAGGAGGTGGGAAGGAGGGTGCTCTCGCCGCAGCCCCACTCACCGGTCACAGCGACAGCGGAGAGGGGACCCACACGCCTGCCGTTGTGCAGCCCGTAGAGCAGGAGCTTGTACCTGTGGGCGGGCTCCAGGCCCGAGACGAGGACCTCCCTGAGGCTGCCCTCCACGGGTACCACCTGGGGCTGCCCATCCCTGTCCTTGTACTGGACCATGAAGGAGTTGAAGTCGCCCTCGGGGACTGTCCACAAGAGGCCCACGGAGTCCGGGGTCACGCTGGTCACCTGCAGCTCCTCTCCCAGACGAGGTTTTGGGGGATGCTTTGTTCCAGTATTGTCCTCTGCTTTCCGGGTCTCTGAGATGGAGACATGGGGAGGAAATGGCTGCCCTGTCTCTGGATGGCTGGGTGACCTCGAAGGGCAGGGTGGAGAGATCTGGAGATGGGGCTGGTTCTGTGGACTTGTGCAAGGCTAAGGGGTAGCTGGAGATTGAGCCCGGGTGGTTGAGGCCAAGTAACAGCCACAGCAGCCACACACGTGGCCACCTGACCACCCCAATCCTGTAGGGGGCGCCGCTCACCGGTGGTGCCGTCCGCCGTGAGGGCGCTATGGCGCTTCTTGCCCAGGAGACCGTAGAGGAGGAACCTGTACTTGCGGCCAGGGTCCAGGGGGGCGATGGTGACCGAGCGCTCATGGCCCTCCACGGGCACCACCCGGGGCCCATCCCTGTCCTTGAACTGGACAACGAAGGAGTCGAAGTGTCCCTCAGGGACTGTCCAGGAGAGGCGCAGCGAGTCTGGGGTGGGGTCGGTCACCCACAGCTCCCCAAGGCGGGGTAGAATCCCTGGGCTGGCATCACCTCGGGCAGCTGACGGGAGACGAAAGTTTCTTGTATTTATGTTTTTTCCGAAATGACTTCCTGAACTGCCTCCCATTAGGGTTGGAAAAAAACCAAACTGCCCAAATAGTCACTGCCTCCCCCAAATATTTCCATGGCCCTCCCATCCCCATCACCAGCCCCACTGGTCCAGGCCTCTCTCCACTTGACCAGTGTGAGGAGGAGCTCTTTTGTCCTGAAACGTCTCTCGGAAAAGCAATCCGCTAGCTTCCCTCCTTGTCTTATTCCTTGAGCTGTCCAGCCTGCTAGAGACCATTTTCCTAGCAGGTGCAGCCTATCACAGCCCTTATTCTCTAGTTCCTTTTGCCCAGAAGCCCATACTGTGATCTGGCTGGCCCCAGGGAGACCCAAGGGGGCATAGGCTCCCCCGTGGGGGGCAGACAGCAGGTGGGGGGCGGAGGCTGGGCGGAGGGGGTTCTGGCCCTGCCTCTGATCCCAACTTCATTCTGCAACGTGGGCCCCAGAACCCACGGGGCATGGGGTGAGGGGAGTGCAGGAGCTCAGATGGGGGAAGGATCTGGTGTCTGCCCAAGGAGCCATCCTGGGGCCTGGGAAGGAGGTGGCTGGCCGCCTTCCTGGACAGCGAGGGCGCTGACGGCATTGTTATTGCAAAAGTTTTCTGGCAACAGGGAGCCCTCAGGGGCAGGGGAAGGCCTGGACCGAACCCCAGGAAAGGGGCACAGCTGCGCTGGGAGGCTGGGCCTGGGCTCCTCTGCTTCCCAGTGTCCGAGGCCCTGGGAGGAGGGGAGGAGAGCAAAGGGCCTTCGGGGGAGGGAAACATGTGACCAGATCGGACTAAGCCTGGAGGGTAAGAACGGGGGTGAGGGCCTGTGGTGGGAGTTAGAGGACAGGCTGAAACCCCTAGGAGGTGGAGGCTCCTTAGGGCTGAGGACCCACAAGCCCCAAGGCAGGGCTCCTGGAATCCCCCCTCCTCCCAGCACCCCAGTCTCCCAGGTTCCACCATCCAAGGGGCCTGAGGGGAGAGAGGAGAGGTCAGCAAGGAGAACAACCCAGGAACGTCCCGGTTCTCCTGGTCCTTGTGTGCCTCGGACTCAGGCGGGCAGTGTGGCTTTTCAAAGGGAAGAGAAGACGTGGGCAACGGGAAGACCTGGCAGAAGGGAGGGGAACCGAGACGGCACGAAGGGCGAGGAGGCTGGGGTCTCAGGGTGGCTGTGTGGGGGGTCCCCCTTACCTGTCTTTGCCTCCACAGAGACTGGGCCACGTCGTTTCCCTTCCTGGATCCCAAAGAGCAGGAGCTTATACTTGCGGGACGGCTCCAGGCCGGGGACGGTGACCTCGCGCTGGTCTGCGGCCACGGGCACAGCCTGGGGCTGCCCATCCCTGTCCTTGTACTGGACCACGAAGGAGTCAAACTCGCCCTCGGGGACCGTCCACGAGAGGCCCACAGAGTGGGGAGTCACATCTGTCACTGTCAGCTCCCCCAGACGTGGCTCCTGTGGGGGCTCGGTAGCTGGGGTTGGTGGAAGGGGAGCTAGGATTTGGGAAGACAAAGAGGGCACTGAGTTCCCAGAGGGGAGAATTCCCCTGAGGGCCTCACTGCCTCAATGATCAGTATAAGAAACAACCACAGTGGGATTAGCAGAACCCGTGAGGGCCACCAGTCAAAATCAGACATTTTCATATCACCAGAGTTAACGCAGAAACTTCAAAGTATCGTGTACACTCACCACTATTTCTAACTGTGGGTACTTTCTCAAACACGCCGTTAAATCTTGTTATTTAACGAATTCATAGAGTCCACGTATGACTGTCATAAATTTGAGTTTTAGAAAATATTTTGATAATTGCATATCAATATAATTGCTTTCCTTGGTAATCCTGACACTTTGTTTTATAGATTTAAATACAACATCCTGAGAGGGGTCCATGGGTTTCACCAGATGCCATGGCATAAAAATGGGTGGGGAACCTCAGAGCTGAGAAAGGCCGCTTCCCAGAGGAAGATGACAAGCCCAGCTGCTGAGAATCTCTGAGAAGGAATTCAAGGGATATGTGTCCTTTAACCCCAGGGAGAAAGGGCAGCAGGGGAAGTGACAGCTAGTCCAAGTCACAGCAGGGTTTAAAGAGAAAGGGAAGAAATGGCTGTGGACAATCCAAGAGAGTCTGCAGGTTGGCTTTTGGTCAGAGGAAAGAGGCATTCCCACCCGGACGAGGGGGGACGGACATGGGAAGGGATGGAAGATTCCAGCCCAGAGAAAGGGCCAAGGGACTCGGAAACAGACTAGGAAGCCTGTGACTCTGGGGGGGGGGGCCCTGAGTGGGGCAGCCCCTCAGTGAGGGAGTGGGGGTGCCGAGGCCAGGCGGGGAGAGGGTTCTTGGGATGGGGGAGCCCTGGGCAACCCCCTTGCTCAACTGTGATGGCCACCACCGAGAGGGGGCCCAGGTGCCATCCACCATGCACCCCGTAGACATTCATCTGGTACTCGAGCGCAGGCTGCAGGCCAGGGACGGTGACCTTGCACTACTCTGCAGCCACGGGCACCACCTGGAGCTGCCCGTCTCTGTCCTTGAACTGGACCACAAAGGAGTCAAACTCGCCCTCAGGGACTGTCCATGAGGACACGGAGTTGGGGGTCACATTCGTCACTGTCAGCAACCCCAGACGTGGCTCTTGGGGGGCTTCAGTGGCTGGAGGGGACTCTTCTTCTTGATGTGGGGCTGGGACAGAGATAGTGGGGGGCTCTTAGGAAAAGATCCTCTTTTCCCATGGCAGTAATTTTGACAGTTGTGTTTGTGGTGCCCACAAACTTTACATGTAAAACTACACTAATCGGGGAGTGGATGTGGCTAAAGCAATTGAGCGCCTGCCTACATGGAAAGTCCCAGGTTCGGTTCCCACTGCCTCCTAAAGAAGATGAGCAGATGCAATGAGCAAAAACAATGAGCAGACAATGAGAAAAAACAACAAGCAAAAACAAGTAGACACAAGAAAAAAAAAAAAAACTACACTGATCGGTTCCATATATCTGGGTGATAGTCCTTCACTGAGCCCCCACCAAGTGTCCGGGGTTGTTTGGTGGGGGTGACCGCCATCACTAGAGACCCTGGGAGAGTGGCTGGAATTCCATCTGTATGTTGGTGACTCCAAATTTATACCCCCGTCCAGACTTCTGACCCCCACACACGTTGGCTCAGCATTTCCCTTGAACGCTTAACTGGGATCTCATACTCAGTAAGTCCAACACTGAGCTAATGAGCTTCCCCCACACCTGCTCCCCCTGCGGCCTTCCCCATCACAGTAAAATAACAACTTCATCTTTCCATTGCTTGGGCCAAAAACCTTGGAGTCGCCCCTGAGACCTCTCTTATACCTATGAGCAGCCCGTGAGTAAATCCCGTTGGCAGAATCTACCTTCGTCCCCACCACTACCTACGCCACCTCCACGCCTCCATCCCCAAGCAGCACCCCTTTCCTGCTGGGTTATCACAACAGCCTAAGTTGCCCCCCGCAGCCTGCTCCCCGAGGGGCAGCCAGGGGGATCCTGTTCACAATTAGTCAGAGCCTGTCCCCACAGCCAAGTCCACCCGATGGCCTGTGAGGTCCCACAAATCCATCTCTCACACACACACTCAACTCCACCCCACTCCACAACCCACTGCGGTCCTCGCTGCTGCGCAGACATTCAGGCTCCTTCTCCCCTGCAGGTCTCTGCCTAGAACACTCCTTCCCCAAATAGCTACATGGCTTAACATCTCACCCCCTTCGGGTCTTTCCTCAAGTTCCACCTGCTCAGCCGGCTCCCCCTGACCCTTGTGGTCGACTCACCATCTCCCCTACTGGACTGTTTTCCTCCATGGCTGTCATCACTCTGTCACACAGTACCTCACACATATATGCTGTTTGCCACCTGTCTCCTTCCACTAGGGGGTGGGCTCCACAGACAGGGACTTGGCCCTGTTCCCTGCTAGCTCAGCCCCCTGCACGTAGTGAGCTCTGCACAAATGTTCATTGAATTATTGAGTGGTCTGCAGGTCTGGGCTGGGAAAGGCTACAGTGCCCCACCCCCCAGAATGAGCTGAGTCTGGGAAGCACCTCTTTATAGAGATCAAACCAGGAAAGCGGTCCCAAGAGGCAAAATGGCAGCCAGGACTCCCAAGAGCTTGTTTCTTTGGCTCCCGAGGGAGAGTGAGACTAGGCCCCAGACAGGGAAAACCTGCAGAAAGCACTGGTGACAAGGCCCCAGGCAGCCAGAATAAGTCTAGATGAGGGGGCAAGATGAAGGAAGCTGCAATGGCAGCTGAAGGGTGGATGGGTAGGATGAGAATCACATGTCAGGCCGGACATTTTATTTCATTTGCCTCCTAAGTTTATGAGTTCTGGTAGCATCCATTTCCTGCTCATTTTTGCCCTCTCTACATCTTTCCACGAGGGAAAGAAGTATGGTATCCTTCACCATCAAGCCTTCTTTGTTGGTGTTTTGGTTTAACAGGGAAAGGTGAGGTTGTAACTACCCATGAACATGACAGTCCTGCACTGCATTTAGGACACTCCTTTTCCAATTGAGAAGCGCTTCTAAGGAACTCCATGCAGTTCTTCTCCTGGCAACCATGCAGCATGGACTACGTGCTGGGCAGGGCCCCTTAGTCAGCTCAACAGCTCCCACTGCTTCCCCACCTTGCTGCTCAACAGCATTTCCTTCTTAAAGGGCCACTTACATCCTACCCAGGACATCTAAATACAGATTTTGAAAATATCCAATATTTTGCATACAGATATACAATATTTTCTCTACAGGAGGTTTTGAGCAAAGAGTCAAAACGAGCCGAGAACAGGCCAGGCATTTTATGTCACCACCTCTAACCCTGAAGGTGAATAAGCTTAGGCTCAAAAAAGAGGTAACTTTTTCAAGATCACACAGCTCAGAACTCGGAAAGCCAAGAATGGAACTCTGTCAGATTCCAAAACTCCGTTTTCCTCACCTGCATCACCTCAGTCAGTGCCTGACAGAGCTGGTCCTTCCCCCAACAACCAGGGACAGGGCCTCACAGAGCCTGGTGTGAGTCTGGACTGAGGGAAGCCTCAGTAGCATGTTCTGGGCCTGGCATGGGCCAGGAGGACAGGAGCTTAGGTGGCTTCTCCCCTCCCTCTTCTCAGTGCTGACTTAAGCAAAGAAAAGAAACTGGGGATGGAAGGTTCTGGAAACTAAGCCAACCAAGTCATTGTGAGGCTGGGCTTAGTGGAAGTACAGAAACCATGCTCTGGTAACCTGTTTCTCTGCTTAGTCTTTCCCCTTATGGTAAAAGTTGTTTTTGAAAAAGATGTCTTTGTTTGGGTGAGCAAAGGGGAAAAGAGCCACCCCTCGCTATGACCAAGTGAGGCAGGTCAGCAGGAGGCTCCCAGAGGCCTGCCTGGAGGAAAGCGTGCCACCCACCCTCCCTGCACCTGGCTTCTCCGGCTGAGGCTCTGGAGAGGAGGTGGCCAGGCGGGTCCTCTGTGGAGGCCGAGGTGGCCCCATAACTGGGCCTGAGAGAGGGCATGGAAGGCATGCTCCTCTTACCTGATGAGTATGCAAGGAAGCTTAGAGCTGCACCGATGACTCACGCACATTCTGATCCACTAACTGGCTGAACCAGCCAAGGGGACAGAGCAGACCCCAGAGTAAGGAGAACTATAACAATCTCAGTGGTGAACACTTGACGATGTAGCTATTCTGTGCCAGGCCTGTTTTGAATGCTTCAATCCTCTCAACAATTCTATGAGGAGGGCACTATTATCCCCATTTTTCAGATGGGGAAACTGGGGCAGAAAGTTGCAACCTCGCTCAAGGTCGCACAGCCAGCTGCAGGCCCCGGGTCCCCAGGACCTGCTCTTCCTCAGGCTTCCGCAGGGTGGTGAGGCCTCGCAGTTCCACTGGAGAAAGAGGGGGAGACCACCCGCATGGAGGCTGGGGCCACCAGTGCAAGGAAGTGAAACCAGAATCCCATCCCCTCATTCACCTGTCAGGCCCACGGCGGCCACGGGGCCCACGTGCTGCCCCTCATGGAGGCCGTACAGGTGCATCTTGTACTTGTGCCCAGGCTCCAGGCCGCGCACGGTGATCTCCCTCTCCTCGCCCCCGACACGCACCGCCTGGGGCCGCCCGTCCTTGTCCTTGTACTGGACGGTGAAGGCGTCAAAGCGGCCCTGGGGGACCGTCCAAGAGAGACTCAGCGAGTCCAGGGAGGACCCTGTCACTGTCAGCTCTCCCAGGAGTGGCTCCTCAGGGAGCTCCATGGACTCCGCGGCAGGCTCTGTGGCGGGCTCCGTAGGGATGGGGGTCTCTTCCCTCGTGCCTGAGAAAGGAACCAAGATGGGAAGAGAAAAGACATCTGAGGGATTTTTCTATGCTGTACTCACTGACAGGGCTGACCTCAGAAAAGCTGTGGGGTGGAGTGGGGAAGCCTAGAGCCTACCCACCACTTGTGCTGGACCCCTGAGCTCCCTGCTGCTCCCTAGGGCATTTGGGCTGCGCTGACCCCTCTTACCAGACCAAGGCAATAGAATTCGCTCCTGCCAAGGCCCTCCAGAAGCCCTGCCCCTTCCTCCCCTTTAACCCTAAGGAATGAATTGCTAAGGCCCAGGGCCTCAGACAAGAGTGGGAGAAAGATTTTGGGCTGGGGATGGCTGGGGAGGGCTCTGCTGTTCACTAGGATCACATCCCCGCGGGCATCTACCCATGTCCCCTGAGACTGGCCCACTGCAGGGTCCATGGGGAGCCACTTAGGGGATGGGCATTTGGGAGGGAGAGCAGGCAGGAGGGACAGCCCTGGCAAGGTCGGGAAGGGGAGGGAGGGGAGGAGAAAGAAAGGTTACTGGGTAGAGAAAAAGTCATGCTTAGATAGCAGTTTCCAAGTCTAAGTGCTGTTTTGCTGTTCATACATGGACTCACTTAATCCTGACAACTCCGTACAGTTCTGTTTTTATTTGTTTGTTTGTTTGTTCGTTTGTTTTTGAGATATCAGGCCTGGGGATTGAACCCGGGGCCTCATACATAGGAAGCCGGGTGCCCAATCACTGAGCATATTGTTTGTTTTTGTTTTTTTCAGGAAGCACCTGTAACCAAACCCAGGATCTCCCATGTAGGAGGCATGAGCTCAATCGCTTGAGCCACATCTGCTCCCTGTATTTACCATTCTTATCCCCTCTTGACATCAGATGAGAAAGCTGAGGCGCAGAGAGGCTAAGTAACTTGCACAAGGTCCCACAGCTAGTAAATTGCAGAGCTGGGTTTAAAACCAGGCAGCTGTCTCCAGAGTATGTGCTCTCAACCACTGCACACATTACCTTTCCGCCAGGAAGATGCCACAGGTGTCGGAAGCCGCTCAGGACAGGAGAGGCTGAGATGTAGAGGAATGGGGCGGATGCTGGGCTGAAAGCCAGTGGCCAATCACTGGCTGGCAGTGTGCAGGGAGCAGGCCGCAGAAGCTCAGGGGTGACGGCAGCCCAAACCAGGCCATGGCAGGGGAAGAAGCCCAGCAAACATGGAGGGGAAAGCAAACAGTGGCTGACTTGCGAGGACATCTGTAGGGAGGGCAGCCGGGGTGGAGGGATGGGAAAGAGGGACCCACTCCTTGGAGATGGAGAAGCAGGGCTGAGAAAGGGATTAGAGGCTGGAGCTGGCTGGGGAGAAAGAAGGTGGAGGCTCTGGCAGGATCAGAGCAAAGAGAAGGTGGAGGGAGGCCCTGTGCCAGGTCCTGCTCAGAGGACTAGGGGCTAGCAGGGGAGAGAGGCTGCGTGCCCCAACTCACCTGTCGTGGCCACCACAGACACGGGCCCCACACGCTGCCTGCCGCGAAGCCCGTAGAGGTTCATCTTATACTTCCGGTTGGACTCCAGGCCAGGGATGGTGACCTCGTTCTCATCCCCCCTAGTGGGCACTGCCTGGGGCTGCCCCTGTGCATCCTTGTACTGGACCACGAAGGAGTCGAAGGGGCCCCGGGCCACGGTCCAGGACAGGCGCAGGGAGTCTGGGGTCACGCCGGTCACCGTCAGTTCCCCCAGGAGGGGCTGCTCAGGGGGCTCCGGGTGGGGGGGCTCCTCTTTCTTCTCTGGGGCTGTAAACAAGAGGATTTGGATGGGAAGGCACCACGTGGGGGGTGTCTATTGGCTTAGCTCCTGAGAAGCCTGGCCCAGCCTGGGCATGACACGCCCTGTGGGTCTTGGGGAACAGCTGGCTGGGATGGAAGGGGGCCCAGCAGTCGGGGGAGGCTGGCTGCCCCTCAGCCCGGGAGTGGGGCCAGGACACCGCAGTCAGCAGCCTCTCTGGGAGGCCCCAGCTGGTTCCTGGCTCAGGGCAAATGTGTGGAGGGGTGAGGGGGGTCACACAGGGGCTTAGGTTTCTGTCACTCACCAGTGGTGCCATCAGCCATCAGGGGGCCGTACCGCTTCCTGCCGGCAATCCCAAACAGAGTGAATCTGTACTTGTGGTCAGGGTCCAGGAGGGAGATAAGGACTGAGCGCTCAGGCCCCTCCACGGGCACCACCTGGGGCTGGCCGGCCCTGTCCCTGTATTGGACCATGAAGGAGTCGAACTGGCCCTCAGGAACGGTCCAGGAGAGGTGCAGAGAATCTGGGGTAGGATCTGTCACCCACAGCTTTCCCAGGCGGGGTGAGGTCCCTAGGCTGGGGTCGGTCCGAGGCACTAGGAGGAGGGGTAAAGAGAAGGGAGGACACAGGTCATAGGGGAAGGAGGGTAGGGAATGCTGTATGAGGTTGTGCAGGCTGTCCACTGCACAATGGTGCATGGCCAATGGAGCACATCAGGACTGAAATCCAGCTGGTGCTCCACTTGCCAATCTGTGTATCCTGGAGAGGGTCTATGACCAGCTGGACGAAGGGTTGTCTTCTAAGTGGCCTGAATGCACTGTATGAACGAGTGTGGCCCAGGGAGGGATTGCGGAGGAAGAGATGGTCCAGCCTTTCCCTTCTCAGCGGCCAGAGAAATCTTCCCAGTACAGCAGCCATTAAGCTTCTAAGCCTAACTACTAGGTGGTGTCTCCTCCAAGAGAGAGGAGCACTGTCCTTGGAGCATTTTAATGGGGAAGAGCCTCCCCACCCCCGTGCTCTGGGTGCCCCTCCTCCTCCCCGGGAAACTCTATCCATGGGTGGCTCCCCAGCCCATATCACCAGGCCTTCACTCTCTACCAGCCCAGCAGTGCCATCAGCATTTCAACGCACCCCAGCCTCCACCCTCCCTCTTTGCCCTCTATTCCCAGCCTAGATTCCAGAGCTGTCTACACGGATTGTAGCAACGCCCTCACCTCCATCGCACTCCCCAGAGCTGCCTCCCGCCCGTTGGGCCTCCAGCTCTCACCGGGGTCAGTAGTGACCTCATCACTGTTAAGCCCTGTGGACACTCTGTAGCCCTTGAATCACTTTTTCGGAATCTGGCATGTCTGACCACGCCCTCCTTCTTGGTGTCCAGGCTGCCCTTCTCCCTGGTTCTCCCCCTCACCCGAGCCACCCCTCAGGCCACCCTGCAGGCTCCTTTTCCTCTGCTCAAGCCCTGAGTTTTGGTGGTCCCCAGGGTTCCCACTGCCCTGTCTCTTCTCCCCCAACACCCTTACCCTGGGTCTTGTCTCTGCCCCCAACGTCTCTCCACACTGGTGACACCCACGTCCCTCTCTTTAGGCCTTCCCTCTGTGCTCCAGATCCTCAAGGGCGGCAGAGCCCCATAACCCCACCACTTTCCACTTGGGTGACTTCTCTCTTTCTGTGCCTCAGTTGTCCTCATCTCTAAAGTGGGGATGTCTCCCAGGGCCACTGTAAGGATTAAGTGTGATGATACCCTTAGATTATTTTGGATGCATTTGACAATAAATGCTCAAAAGATGTTTCTCTAAGTGTCCCACAGGCCCCTCAAACTGCCCCACCTGTGCTGTTCCCCGAGCCTCAGGGAATGGGACTGTCTCAATAGAAGCTGGGGGCTGCCTCTCTCTCCTTCACCTCCCACGTCCAGACCCACTGCCACCATCTCAGCCAGGCCACTGTCGTTTCTCTCCAGCTCTTAACTCACTCCTCCAGCCCTCCTCCCACAGCAGCCACCATGTTATTTGTAAAATAAACATATAATTATGTCAGGTGCCCACATAAAACCTGCAGAGGCCATTGGGTCCTCAAATGAGCCTCTCATCATGGCACACAGGCCCCAAGACCCAACCCCTCAGCCTGCTGCACACCCGGCTCTCCACCCAGAGGAAAGAGCGACATTGGTTCTCCTGAAGAGCCACACCCACTCCTGCCTGGTTCTGCACAGCTCTCTCTGCAATGCCTCTTCAACCTCTCTGCCTGCCCAACCACTATTTTCCTTTCAGGATCCAGTGCAGAGACCACCTCCTCCAGGAAGCCTTCCTGGAGTTTCCAAAACAGGTTTCCAAAGCACTGGAAAGACTTCCTTTGGGACAGCATAGAGGACAAGGGCAGAGGCAGGGTGGTAACTGCTCTCACTCACAGGTTTTGGCTTCAGCGACCAGGGGACCATGGCGCTTCTTGCCGACGAGACCATACAGGACAAATTTGTACTTGCGGCCAGGGTCCAGGGAGGTGATAGGAGCCGAGCGTTGGGGCCCCTCCACGGGCACTACCTGGAGCCCATCCCTGTCCTTGTACTGGATCACAAAGGAGTCGAACTCGCCCACAGGGACTGTCCACTGCAGCCACAGCGAGTCTGGGGTCATGTCCGTCACTGTGAGATCACCCAGGCGTGGCGGGACTGAGGGCTTCCCAGGCTTCTCATCCCTGTCTGGAAAGTGAGGGACAAAAGCAAAGTATGGTGGATTCAACAATTCCCTTGTCCCTGCCTCCTTCCCTCTCCTGTGCTCACTGACTCAATCCATTCTAGACAGCTCCCTCCATCCAAGCCTCCATTGCCCCCACCCTCAGCCATCTGCAGCCTGCCCTCCAGTCTCTGTTCCTGAGTGGGGGCTTTGGCCCTTCCCTGTGACAGCTTCCCCACCCCTCAAGAAAGATCTCAGTCCCTCTCCACACCAGTATCTCTGAAGGAATATCAGTTCCTCCGTAATGCTGCCCGAGGGTTTCAAGCCTCCCCACTGCTACTTCAGAGCAGTCTCAAGGCTCCTCGGTCCACCTGAGCTTCTCTCTCCCTTGCCACTCTCTCCCAGTGGTGAGCCTGGCTTGGAGTTAGGAAGAGTCAGCTACCCTGAACTCCATAGAATGGGACCAGGAGATGTCAGAGCCAGGTACCCCAGACTCTGGCCTCCACTGACCAGTGAAACCCAAACCCCATCCATCTCTTAAGTGGGACATCCATCCCTGTCCCAAGGGGTCTCTAGCTGCAGCAGAAACTGGCTGATGGGACCACGAGGTGCTGTCTACTGCAGGCCAGGCTCTGGGGGTACAGGGCCGTGGCACTGTCGTAGCCTGCCCAGTGTGGTGGGGGATCAGGGGCTGTCAGGAAGACATGGAGAGGAGGGGGCTGAGAGTCAGTATCCTCAGGGCCAGAGGCCTTCCCACACCCACCTTTATAAGGTTTATCAAGGCAGGGAGGGTAGGGCAGAGGAGTGACCAAGAAGTGGGGGCAGAACTCAGGGCAGAGAAAGCTACAGGAGGAGAGCTGGGGGCTTGGAGCCTCTCTCCTCGACTCTGTCCCCTCCTCTAACATTTCTCCTCCCACCTTCTCCACTCTATTCCCCTGCACTCTGTTATTGCTCTAAGATCCCCTCCATCCCTCTTCCCTCTGCACCCTCAACCCCTTTTCTCTCTGTTTTCTCCTACTGCCCAGCCCAAATGCCAGCCCTGCCCTTCACTGATCCCTCAGCTCCCTTCCCACACCTGAAATCCTGATGGCTGTGGCCCCAGCCCCTCCCCCAATCTCAGGGCAGTGGTCTGAGCAGAGGCCAGGATGTACCGATAATGCCTTGGTAGATGAGGGGGGCAGAGGGCTCGCCCCTAGGGGGAACCCCACGAAGTGACAGCTTGTAGGGGGTTCCGGGAGGGGGTGGGGGCACCAGGGCCTGGCGGATGTGCCCTGGCAGCAGTTCCTCATGTGTCCCTGGCCCCTCGGGCACCCACAGGTGCAGCTGGAAGTGGGCAAAGGTGTCAGGCTGGGCGGTCCAGGTCACGTGGAGGTGCCCAGTCTCGTCTCTGCCCAGCACCCTCAACTCTCCCAGCTCCTGGGGGCGCTGTTGCAGGAGGGGGGCTCGGGCCCCTTGGGTCGTCGAGGGGCCTGAGGGAGGAGGCTCGTCGGTGGCCCCCAAGAGGCCCAAGGGGGAGGACCCTGGGGAGGGGCAGAGCGAAAAAAATAGGAGAGACAGGTGTGAGAGCCAGAAAGGGACTCCCAGCCTCCAGGTTCTCCTCTCTAGCCACTAAGAGCCTAGAGATCCCCCTCTTTCTTGCATCTAGGGCCACCACCTGTGTCATCCATGCTCTTAAAGGTGTTCCAAGTGCTGCTGCCCCCACCCACCACATTCCTGAGCAGACAGGCGTGCACTTAGGGCAGGCAATAAACAAACCCCGTACCTGCCATCCCCCCTCCCCCCACAAGGCTCCTATGTCCTCCAGCCCCCAGAGACCACCGGCTCTCCTCCCTACACACATGCCCCTCCCCACTGGGTGGTGATCGTGGCTTCCATTAGTGCTGCAGTGAGAAGCCTGGAAGAAAGGAGGAGAGGTGGTGTTAGGGAGGGAGGACGAAGATGCAAGAGGAGAGTGGGCAGTGAGGAGAAAAGAGAGCGCTTGGGGAGCGGTCGTCCAGCTCGGATGGCATCTGGGCCCTATGGGGGAAGAAGAGGACCGCAACCCTCCCCATGGCAGCCCCAGAGCACCCTTTCCCGGAGCCCGAAGATCGTTCCTGTGGGAGAGATGAGCGTGAAGTGAGCCAGGAAGTCTAGAAAGGCAGCCCAAGCAGCAGTGGCTTCACCCCACACACAGACATGCTGCCTGGTGGTTTCAAGGCCACCCCCCAAGCATTTCAGATGTGTCCCTTTGAAGTCAAGGCCGAACTGTGGAAAATGGTAACCACTGACCACAGCCCTTAGCCTCCCTCACCATGGTGAGTCAGAGTGGGGAACCACTGGTTTCACTCCCTAACTGCTTCCCCCAAACTGCTCAGGTGAATCTCTGCAGGGCCCCCAGCCTCAAATGTACTTGTATTGCTTGGGACAGTAATCTTGGCAGAAGTGCCCTGGATGGAACCCAAGGGAAAATCAGGGAGCACCAGGGACGAGGTCTCCTTGGTCTCCAGAATCCACAAGATGGTGCCAGGGCCCTACGGAGAGGGGTGGTTTCTAGGGACCCAGGAGGGCTGCTTTGTGGTGGGGGATGCCCTGGAGCCGTAGCCAGGTAGGGGCTGAAGACAGAAGGGTTTGGAGGGGGTGGGGGCAACAGTCTGAACCGTGAGGCAGTGGGAGGGACTCCTGGATGGGGCCTCCACACCAGGTGAAGCTGGCAGGGTATAGGTCGTCCCGTGGCCCCAGCCCACGCTACCTGTGGTGGTGATGAGGGCGTAGGACTTGGAGGTCTGCCCCGCCCGCACCCCGTGGGCCTCCACGTGGTAGGTGGTGCCGGGCCTGAGGTCGGGTAGTCTGACGGTGCGTGTGCTGCCCGACACGGTCAGCTCCCCGCGGGAGCCCTCTGCAGGGGGCTGGGGCCACCAGCGCAGCACCACGCGCTCGAACTGGCCGCGGAGCCCGTCGAGGGACACGAGAAGCGCGCCGTCGGCGGAACTGCCCAGCACCTCGGGCTTGGGGTGGTGGGGCACTGCCACCCGGTCGACGCCTTCTGGCGAGAGGCCGTAGATACTCTTGTTGGAATCCCGCTTCCAGGTGCCCGGGTCGGGGCTGGCTGTGGGGCGGGGATGACTGGGCGGGGGCGCGGGGGAACCGGCGGGGGCGGCGGCCGCCTGCCGCCGCAGCAAGTACGCGTGGATGAGGCGAGCCACGGACGTGTAGGTCTGGTTGGCCCGCAGTGGGTAGCCGTGCGCCCGCAGGTGGCGCTCCAGGTCCTGCACCGTGCCGCGGAAGCGGCCCAGCTCGGCGGTCAGGTTGCCCCACGCCCGCCGAGGAGGCTGGGGCTGGGGCAGGCTCGGCCCCGGCCGGTACTCCTTCTCCCCATCCTCCGCCGCCGCGGGCCGCTGGGGCCGCGGGGGTCGAGGGGCCGGGGCTGGCCGGGGCGTGCGGGGCGGGGCCGGGGGACGCACTTCCGGGTAACTGTATTGGCCTGGTGCTGCCAGGGACGAAAAAAGGGGGAAGGGGAGAGAGCGGGTCAGTGGTAGCCCCCCGCACTCCTCCCCACGGCAGCCCCTCTCTTCTTCCCACTGGGGCCAGTGACCTCTTTCCTCTGCCCCAGCCCCACCTGGAAAAGGAAGGGAGAAAAAGGAGTCAGTGTCCTGGGAACCCACCCCCATCCCTCCAAGCCGGCCAGTGTTGGTGCGCTAGAAAGAAGAGAGAAGCCAGCTGGTGGGGCCCTGTGTCTGAAGGAAGGAAAGGGGAGTGGGGGTAGAGAATGTGAGCCACAGCATGGTAGGCATCCCCCTGTCGCCGGAAAAGAAAAGAAAGATGCAGTCATCTGTTAAGAAATCTTGAAGGTTAGTGGAAAATAACTGCTGTGAGACCCAACTCCTGCACCCCCAACCCTAACTTCAGCAGGGCTGCTGATCTCTGACCTGGCCAGTTCCAGTCCCTGCAAAACTTGACCACTGATGGTCAGCACAAGCCCTGCCCCTGCACTTATGTTTGCGTAAGAACTTCCTTCATCTGGATAAATCAGATAGCATCTCAAGTGGGCACCCACTCCTATTCACTGCTTCCCTCCATGGGGCAGTTCCTCCCATAGTCTAACCTGCAGCCTTCCTACAGGACTCCAAGCACCTGTTTCCCCAGTGCCCTCAGTACAGAGCAGGGCCCCTAGCAGGTGCTGCTAGGTGTGTCTGGGACTGCCCCCCGCCACACACACACACCCAGTCCATACAGAGGAGCCTATGAGTCCTAGACCTAGGCTCCCAAGGAGTGTGCTGCCCTCAGAAACTCAGGTCCTTCCCTGGCTGGCCATACCTGTGTTGGCCCTGACAGATGTCGGGTAGCTGACTGCTCGGCCTCGCTCTGCGGTGATGGTCATCACGTATTCTACGCCTGGCATCAGATCAGTGAGCAGCGTGCTGTCTGCTTCGGGCGGCACTTCCAGCCGCACCCTCTGGTTGCCAGCACTGACAAAGGAAACTACGAATCGGTCCACCTCGGCCTGGGGGCGCAGCCAGCTGAGTTCCAGCGTGGTCGGTGTCACAGCCACCACACGGAGGTCCTGGGGCCCGTCGATCACTAGTCAAGTTAAAGAGAGGAGGACTTAGGCAGGAGTCTAGCTCTTTAGTCACCGGCTTTCCTTCTAAGAGTCTTGTCTCCACCCAAACCCTCCCTGCTGCCCTACTGGAAGGCAGATTCCCAGCTGTGCCTCTCAAATCCAGATCCCCACCCAGACTTTGCCCCCACAGCCCCAGCTCTCACTGGTGGTGATGGTCTTGGAGGTAGGAGGCCCCCAGCTGGTCCCTTGAAGGGCACGGACAGTGACCTGGTATTCTTGACCGGGGGCCAGTCCTCTCTGGTCATAGGCCGAGGCAGAGCTGGGTACCCGCGCTGTGAACGGGGGGCTCACCCCCTCTGTCTGCAAGAGAAATGGCACCACATGGAGCAGGGGCTGGCACTCTTGCCCCTGCTGCTCAATCACCCTTGTGTTTCTCCAGTTCCAAGCAGGGTCAACATAGATCCGTGTAGAACTTGACCCTATCCAAGCTGGGAGTATGGACCATATCAGCAGACGCGCCCAGGGCACTTACTCCATGTCAGGCACTGTTCAAGACAATTTACATCTAGAAACTCAAGCCTCACAATCGCCCTAGGAGGTAGGTCCTATGATTCCCGGTTAGCAGATGAGGAAGCTGAGGCACAGAGAGGCTTAAGTATCTTGTCCAAGTTCACCAACACCAAGAGAATGACAGGGACTCAAACCCAGGCAGTGTGACCTGAGAGTCCCCCATCTCAGGAACCCCCTTTTTAACTAGTTCATCAGTCCTCTGCCAGAATTCCACCTGACAGGCATCAGGAAGCTCCCTCCAGCTTTCCCTAGCAGGAGGTTTCTCTTAAGCTCGCTCCCACTGTGATAGACTAAGAGGATCAGGGAGCCCATTCTACTCTCACTTCCTCCCTAAAAGCACCTGCCCCAGGCTGAGACTTGCTGCAGATACAAACGCCTGGCTGGTTAACTTGGGCATGACTCATGTCACCACATTTCCCTTTAGGGACTTGTCTCTTCAGCCAGGTTGTAGCCCACCCACCACCCACCCCCAAACAAGCCCCTCTCCCCCACTCAAAGTTCCACACATATTTTTTCCCAGTTGCTGATCGTGTACTTGGCATTGTGCTGGCTGCTGGGAGCACAAAACTAAAAGATATGCTCTCTGGCCTCAGGTAGGTCCTTACTAACTAAATGTATGGCCACGTCTTAATGTTTTATTGCTATGCGTAGTGAATGCCTAGGCGCAAATAACGCTCTTCAAGTATACATTTAAAGCATGGTGATTATGTGTGGTGACCCTACAGGCTCTAGGCAGGGTCTCCTGGAGGGCTGGCCGCTAGGGAAACAGGGGGAAATGGACATCTGTGAGCATTCTAACAGCTCCACATTTCACTGGACTGTCCAGCTAGGACTAGCTACTAAGGACACTTTGTTCTGCTTAGCTATGTTGGCCGAGTAGAATTGGAAACTTCAAACGGTACTCTCCTAAACCAAGAGAATTGTGGGGGAAATCAACATGGTAAATACCAAAGTATAAAACCAGATGAGAAAGCCACGTAGAGATTTCTGGGTTGAGGATGAAATAAAGTTTTGTCCAAGTTTTCTTGGCTGAAATTTTTTGCTGGGCACAAAGGATCCCTAGTCCTCTCCTACGCATACTCCCTGAGGGTACCCCAGTCTAGGGAGGCCTTGGGTTGGCCCTAACTCAAGACCCAAGAGTTCCTCATCCTTCTTAGAACTTACCTGGTCTCTCTCTCTCTTCTTTCTCTTCCCATATCCCCCCAGCCCATTACACACATACACACCCCTTCAATGCTCCCTAATGGGGCCCGGTTCTTTCAGAGAGACAAGCCCATCTTCAGAGTTCTCCTCCCTTCAGGCCAACCTACACGAACCCTTTAGACACCTCTTGGTCCCTCCTGAGATCCATTTAGAGGTAGACCCCTGAAAGTCTTACTTTCAGCCTAACCCACGTCTCCCGGCACCATTCTCCTGGTCTGAGGTAGGTTTTCTAGCCAGATGCTGGCAGCTGGCTCTGCCCCTTGGTAAAGCTTGGCTGCTTCCCCTATTGTTCTTGGCAACTTTCTTACCATATTCTCAGTATCAGTCTTGTGGCCCCAGCTCAAGGACTCGATCTTGGCTGGCCCTTGGAGCTTACCTTACCCTCTTCTCCCTTTTCGGACCAGACCCAAACAAAAACTTTTCCGAGTCTGCAAGGTCTTGTGTCCCAGTGAAAACCAACAAAGCCCCAATTTCCAGGCTGCAAAATAGACCCAGATGAGGAATACCTGAACTTCTTTCCTCACTTAGTTTCCCTACATTTTCCCTCACATTCCTACAGGAGCCAGCACTTAGTAAAATAACACCATTCCTTCAGTTAGAGAGTCTCAGCTTTAGGGCATCAGAATTACCTAAAAGACTGGTACCAAAACAGATCACTGTTCTCCACCCCTAGAGCCTCTGATTCAGAGCCTGAGAATTTGCATTTCTAACAAGCTTCCAATGATGCTGATGCTGCAGATCCACAGGACACACTGTGTTGGTTAATTTCACTTGTTAACTTGGTGAGGTTACCGTGTAGGGTTCTGTCAAGCAAGCCTGATTGTTACTGTTGAGGGTATTTCGTGGGTGGAGTTACACACCATTAGTCAGTTGATTGCGTCTACAAGCAACAAAGGAGATTGCCCTCTGCAACAAGGGGAGTCTCCTCATCCAATCAGTTCAAGGGCTTAAGGTGAGAACTGAGGATTTCAGAAGTCAGAAAGAATTTAGGCTTTTTCTTCAGCCAGCTCGCTTCTGCGGGAATGCAACTTCACTTTCATCGAAGTTCCCAGTTTGCAGGCTGCCCTAGAGAATTCAGACTTGCCAATCCCCATGGCTGTATGAGCCAATTCCTATAATAAATCTCTTATATATATCTCTATCTATATATGTCTCCTGTCGGTTCTTTTTGTCTGAAGAATGCTGATTAATATGCACAACCTGGGAAACCCTAAGCCAGAGTGACAATGCCACGTGTGCAGGGAGATGAGGAACATTTCTCTTCTGCGTTTTGAAAAGAATCCCAATAGCTAGGTGTGTCCCTAGGCCAGGAATAGCAGGGTTTGGGCTTTGAGAGAACAGTGTTTCTGGAATGGAGGAAGGGATGAGGTAGAGACTGGCTTCTAGGAAGATGGTGGTGGCCAGAGGACTGCCAGCTACTGGATATGCTCCATGCCAACAGAAATGGACAGAGAGCATGGGTGAAGGCAGAAGGCACAATTCCAGGGGACCAGCCACAGAGAGTGCAGAAAGCATGGGCTGAGGGCTGGTAGCACAGGCTGATGTGGAGTCCAAGAGAGATGTCTGGGGACCAATTTTACAGGAGCATCTTCCCACCCAGATTTAGAACCCAGAATGTGCCAGGGGCCCCCACCCCGAGCAAAGCAGATGAGCTGAGAGCATGGCCACGCCTGGAAACACGCTTGGAAACTCTATCTCAAGTGTTTATTTAAATTCTTTTTCCCCTCAGTTTCTTACGAAAGCCCCTTTTAAAAGTCTCACCCTCTCAAGATTAGAACTATGTAAACATCGTACACTAGAGAAGAGAGTGGGAGAAGCACTTTGAAATGTTAACACTGCTTGTCTTAGTGTGAAGCAGTCAAGAATTATTTGTTTTTCTTTTCTTTAGTTGCCAAATTCTTGTCCTGTGATTAAACTATTTTTATAATAGAAAATAATTTTTAAACAGAAGAAAAAGCCCAAGCTATCTTGGTTGTACCACAAAGGAGGGATTTCTGCCTCTGCCAGAAGAGTGAGGAGAGGCAGCATATGGCAGGGGCCTGGCCTGGCCTAATGAGAAGGCAGAGGTCAGGGTTGGTGGGGAGATAGCCAGCAAACTTTGAGCTGTCCTTTATGTCCTTAAGCCTTCCTAGTAGGCTTTAGGCCCCAGGAGTTATTTACTTTCCCAGAAACCCACTGGCTCTGGAGACTAGGGGTGACATGGCCCAATCCCCATGGTATTTGTGGGGATGATGCTGGAAAATATGAGTTGGATGGTAGAAATGTCAGATGATTTGGAGCCAGGAAAATAGCCATATCCAAAAAGCCCAATCTGCATAAATGGAGGTCCCTAATGACAGGCCACAAAGCTTTGTCCTTAGGGCGCCCCTGAAATGTTTCAGAGCAAGTTGGAAGGAGTCAGAAAAAGGATGCTTCTAATGCCCTGATCACAGGGAGGTGGGAAAACCAGTTTACAGACCCGAAATTACTGCAACAGCCCGGACAGCCTGGCCCAAACCCAAAAAGATGACATTTAACAGAGCCTAAATAGATTTAGTCTTTTAAAAAGTATATGTAGTTGTCTTCTTTCTTTCCTTCATTTCTTTCCTCTTTCTCTTTTCCATATTTTCTAAAGTTTCTACAATGGGTCTATTAAAAACAAATATGAGCAGAACAACTGACAGTTTGTGTGGCCACAAGTAAATATACGTCAACTCTGTGAAAAGTGCGCTTGAGTCCAGAGTTAGCCAGGTAAGGGGCCGGGCCCCTTTCTGCCCCCACATTTGGGAGGCACCTGCAAAAAGCAGAAGGCACTGGAGGAGGAAACCCAGGAAGGTAAAGAGTTAGAGAACAAAGCCTTAGGAGAAGGGGGTGAAGAAACCAATGGGTTTTGCCTGGAGAGAAAACTCAAGGGTAACCCAATAGCCGGTGTCTTCAAACACCTGAGGGCCTGTAGTGTGAGGGAAAGCAGAAAGACATTCCCGCTGCTGGTGAGTGCAGGTGCAGAGCAGATTTGGATTTGACAACAACAGAAAGTACCAACTGGACCAGCAATGGACCCGACAGCCTCGGGCACTACTGAGCTCACCGTCAGCAGAGGTATTCCAGGAGCCCTGGGCCAACGCTGGCCAGAGATGCTGCAGAGGCTTTCTGTACCCACTGTGGGATGGGGTGAGAAGGCCTTCACAGCAGCTTCCGGAATCCAGCCATCTGGACTCAGTGACCTGGAACTTCCCTAGCCCCACAGTCCTGCTCACGCAGCCCCCTCCTGGAACTCGGTGCCCCCCTCACCGTGGGGATGAACTGAATTTCATAGGCGTCCACGGGGCCGGGAGCCCGGGTCCACTCGGTCCGAACGGTCGTCTCCTCCAGGAGGTGCATCCTCACACCCTCAATGGCTGGCACCTCTGCCCAGGAGAATGGGGTAGGGGAAGCTGGTTAGCCCAAGGCAGCCCCCACCCCCACTCCCTCCATTCCCAGCCCTCCCTCCCCAGGGCCACACCAACAGGCCTTTCCCAGCCCCCTCTCCTCTGTAGGGGTGGGGGTGGGGGGAAGCTGGCAGAGGCCTGAACTGAGGCAGTGGTTCATTCCAACTCTGGCACCACAGGTTCTGGGTCTCTTTCACCCTCCCCCGGCCCCCAACTCTAAGAACACAGAGTCTCCCTAAAGGCAACTGAAGGGGCCTCCAACCTCCCCATCAGAGATTTGAAGCCTGACCCTATCCGCTGGCATGCCCCTGTGGTTCTGCTGCCCCCCATCAACACTGGTTCCTCTGACTGCCTCCCCCAGGCCCTCAGTACATAGGCCTCCCTCTGCTCTTCCTCCAGGTCCCTGGGGCCCTACACTCCAAGCTCTGGCCTTTCTGCTGCTGGCTCCTGTTTCCAGAATATCCATCCCCAAAGAGATACTGGAGAAGGCTCCCATCTGCCTCCTCACCTTCCCCACAGTCCTCCCCAGCATAGCCTTCTTGGCAGATGCAGCTACCCTCACGGCACTCTCCCCGGCCGCGGCAATCCCCGGGGCACGTCTGGATGGCACAGTCCAGGCCTCGGAAGCCCTCCACACACACACACTGGCCTGCCCGGCACAGCTCCCGGGGCCCGCAGCCCCCAGGGCAGGCGCTGGCGGGAGGCTCTTCCTGTCCGCAGTCCTCGCCGCCATAGCCCGCGTGGCACACACAGACTCCTTGCACACAGCGCCCACGGCCCCGGCAGTCGTTGGAGCAGGTGCGGGTGGCGCAGGCCGGACCGGTGTAGCCTGAGTCACACACGCAGCGCCCGTTCTCACAGCGGCCGCGTCGGTGGCAGTTGGCGGGGCAGGTGCGGAGGCTGCAGTCCTCGCCCGCGTAGCCCTCCCAACAGGTGCACACGCCGTCCTGGCACACGCCATGCTGGCTGCAGTCGCGCGGGCACCGTCTCACGCCGCAGTCCTCGCCCTCGTAGCCGTCGTCGCACATGCAGCGCCCATCCAGGCACTGGCCGCGGCCTCGGCAGCCCCCGGGGCAGCTGCGTGCCCCGCAGTCCTCGCCCTCGTAGCCTGAGTCGCACACGCACACGCCGTCCTCACAGCGGCCGCGCGCGCGGCAGTCCCCGGGGCACCGACGGCTGCCACAGTCCTCTCCTGTGAAGCCCGGGTTGCACACGCAGCGGCCGTCCACGCAGCGCCCGCGTCCGCGACAGTCGCCAGGACAGGCGCGTGAGCCGCAGTCCCGGCCCGTGTACCCTGGCCAGCACACGCACCGGCCGCTCTCGCAACTGCCCCGGCCGCGACAGTCCCCGGGACAGCTGCGCACGCCGCAGTCCTCGCCGCTGTAGCCCGCGTTGCACACGCACACGCCGTTCTCGCAGCGCCCTCGTCCCCGACAGTCGCGCGGGCAGGCGCGTGCGCCGCAGTCAGGCCCGGTGTACCCGGGCCAGCACACGCAGCGACCGTCCTCGCAGCGGCCCCTTTGGTTGCAGTCGTTGGGGCAGCTGCGCACGCCGCAGTCGTCCCCGCTGTAGCCCGCGTAGCAGATGCATTCGCCGTCCTCGCAGCGCCCGCGGCCCTGGCAGTCACGCGGGCATGTCCGCGAGCTGCAGTCTTCGCCCGTGTACCCTGACCAGCACACGCAGCGGCCGTCCACGCAGCGCCCGCCTTCACCACAGTCCCTGGGGCAGATACGTGTGCCGCAGTCCTCGCCTGTGTAACCGGGGTTACATACGCAGCGTCCGTCCTCGCAGCGCCCCCTCTGGCTGCAACCTCGAGGGCAGTTCCTCAGGCCGCAGTCCTCACCACTGTAGCCTGGGTCGCACACGCAGCGCCCATCCTCGCAGCGCCCGCGCTGACTACAGCCCCGAGGGCAGGCGCGCTGGCCGCAGTCGTCGCCCGAGAAGCCAGCCCGGCACACACACATGCCTTGCACGCAGCGCCCATGGCCGTTACAGTCCCCGGGGCAGGAAGGCCAGCCGCAGCTGGGACCGGTGTAGCCGGGGAAGCACACGCAGCGACCGCGGACACAACGACCCTGATCATTGCAGTCGTCCGGGCAGGATGCCGAGGCTGAGGGCGGGGAGGAGGAGGGGGTCACCGGGGCGTCGGTGGGGTCGGAGCAGGTAGGTCCACCCCAGCCTGGCTCGCAGGAGCAGGCACAGCGGCTCAGGTCAAACACTCCGTGGAGACTGCAGAGGCTGCGAACGTCTGTCTGACCTAGAGTAGGAGAGAGAGGCTAAGCCCACATCCTGCTCCTCCTTGGTCGGCCCCCTTTCAGCAGGACCTCCTTTCCTAATGCCTTCTTCACTCCCAGCTGTTCCTTATCAATAAACGTGGTCTCCCAGGGCCCAAGCACATGCTTGGAGTTGGGGGGTGTCTTGGGTGGACAACTAGATAGCCCGGGTCTGCTCCCCAAGTTGTGCCCTGGCACAGCCCAATGCAGGGCTGTACCCACCACCCCAGGCATAAGGCTGAACCCAAGGGCAAGTAAGGTCCTTTAAGGACTAGCGATGCCAACCCCCTAAGCTATCTCTCCACCCTGTGTGCCCTGCTGTGATCACCTGCTCACCTGTGCCAGCCTGGGCAGTAGCAGGACAACATCCTCCAGTGCACTGTTCCTTGAGACCCTTCACCAGCTCCTCCAGGATCTCTAGCCGAGTCCTCAGGGCCTGCACTTCTGAAGCAGGGACCGGGGGCTCGGTGCCCGGAGGACAGCCACAGCCAGCCGAAGGGGGCAGGTTAATGCGGTGGGTGAACACCACCTGCTTCTCTCCTCCTTCCACTGTGTGCTCGTAAAGCTGAGAAGAGGGGTTTCCCCCTCCTGTCTTTGCCATGCGGCCTCCTGGCTGGGGAGGGGGCCGTGGGGCTGGGAGTGTCACATTGGACCGTGGAGAGAAGGGGCCTGCTCTGGCTGTGCCCAGCAGCACCAGGAGGACCAGGCTGGAGGTCAGGGGACATGGGGCTGGCATCCTTCAGGAGGCTGCAGGGAAAGAGGGCAAGTGTGAAAATAGGCGCACACGCACACACAGCCCACTACCTGCAACAACTAACCCAACCCAACTCACATGGATGCAAAGACCCACATTCAGCCCAAGCCTAAGGGATGCCTGTTCTGAGCAGATCTGGTCTCCACATCTCTTTCTCATGCCATTTTTTACCTTGCTTCCCCCTTTTATGCTGTGCTCCATCCACACTGGCCTTAGTTTGTTCCACAAACACTACAATCTTGCACTAGCTCCAGCCTTTGCACTTGATGTGCCCCCTCTCCAAGATGCTTTTCCCAGAAGGCTGGCGCCTTCTTGTCCAAATCTTAACATATGTCATTGACTCTGAGAGGCCTTCTTTGAATCCCAGTCAGAAGCAGTCTTCCATCACTCTCTATCACAATATCCCGCTGTTCCTCATGGCATTTGCTGCTACTTAAATCAGTTGTTGTTTGTTTATTATCTTTCTCCCACTAATAGAATGGAGGTCTGGAGAACAGGGACCTCATCTGTCCTGGCACTGCTGTGTCCCTGTGCCTGGCACATAGGAACTACCCGGCAAAGTTAGGTTGGGTGAATTAGCTGCCGAGTTTCCTGGATCTCAGCTCCTACTGTCTTCTCAAAGTGTCGATTACCCTCTCTCTCTCTCGCTTTTTTTCAACCCATCACACTCAACTGGATCCTTCCCATCAGCTTTTTTTTTTTTTTTAATTAATTATTTATTTATTTATTTTATTTATCCCCCCTTGCTGCTTGTGCTCGCTGTGTCCATTTGCTGTGCGTTTTTCTGTGTCTACTTGTCTCCCTTTATTGGGTCATCTTGCTGCGTCAGCTCACCACGCCACACGGGCTGGCTTGCCTTCACCCGGAATCGAACCCGGAGCCTCCCATATGGTAAACGGGAGCCCTATCGATTGAGCCACATCCGCTTCCCACCATCAGCTTTTATATGAGCTCAAATATCTTTCATTTAAAAAGAAAACAGGGGACGGATGCGGCTCAAACGGTTGGGCGTCCGTCTCCCATATGGAGGGACCTGGGTTCGATCCCCGGGACCTCCTGGTAAGAAAACAAACAAACAAAAAAAATAAAAATAAAAATAAAACAACCAGGGAAGTGGATGTGGCTCAAGTAGTTGCATGCCCACCTACCACATGGGAGGTCCCGGGTTTGGTTCCCGGTGCCTCCTAAAGAAAACAAGCAAGACAACAAGCTGACGCTATGGGCTGGTGCCATGAGCTGACACGAGATGACATGATATGATGCAGTGAGGAAACACAATGAGGAAACACAATGAGAGACACAACAAGCAGGGGGCAGAGGTGGCTCAAGTGATTAGAAGCCTACCTCCCACATGGGTTCGGTTCCTGGTCCCTCCTAAAAATAAGACAAGCAGGCACAGAAAGCACACAATGAACAGACATAGAGAGCAGGCAGCGAGTGCACACAATAAGGGGGGGCCGGGGGGGGGAGAAATAAATAAGTAAAATCTTAAAAAGAAAAAGAAAAGGGAGGCGGCTGTGGCTCAATCGGTGGGGCTCCCGTTTACCATATGGGAGGCCCCGGGTTCGGTTCCCGGGGCCTCCTGGTGAGGGCGGGCCTGCCCGCACGGTGTGGTTGGCTGACCCGGCGAGCACAGGCAGCAAGGGGGTGATAAATGATTAAATAAATAAAATCTTTAAAAAAAAAAAAAAAGAAAAGAAAAAGAAAACAACCAATTCTCTTCCTCAAGACTTATATTACCAGATATCAAGGCTTAGTATAAAGCTACATTAAATAAAACCATGTAGGCTTGCCACAAGGATAGACAGATGAGACAGAATAGAGTCCAGAAACAGACTCACACATGTGGCCACTTGATTAATGGCCAAGGTGCCACAGAAACTGAGTGGAGAGAGGAAGGCACTGGGTCAACTGAAGATCCATATGGACAAGAAATGAGTCGGTTCCTGCAGCATATCCACATACAGAAATTAAATTGAGATGGATCGTGACCCTAAATGAAAGGTAAACCAGTACCTTTCAGAACAATACCTTACAGGAGAAAATCTTCCTGGCCTGGAGTAATCAAAGATTGCTTGATATATTGGCCCTCATTAGAACTGATTATGTTAAGACCATTAGGAGAACAGACAGCCACGTGAGACTGCACATATATTTATATGACAAAGGATCAGAATTTTAAAAACTGCAAAACAAAAACAGAGGACATTATTCTGAGTGAAATAAGCGAGACACAAAAGGACAAATAATGTATGGACTCACTAACATGAACTAAATACAAAAAGCAAACACATGGCTTTAAAACCTAGCATATAGGTTACCAGGAGAAAGGGGGGCTAGGAAGGGGTACTGATGCTTAAAGTATGCAGAATTTTTAATTAACTTGACTGTGAAAGTGTTGAAATGGATAAAGCTGATGGTAACACATTATAGTGAGTATAACTAACACAGCTCGTTTATAAATGAGATTATGGCTGAAAGGGGAAGTCTAGGGACATAGATGTCAATTGAAAGAAAGCTAGAGAATAATCTAGGGACTGCATAACATAGTGAACCGAGAGGTGGATGAGAATTGTGGTTAATAGTACAAAAATAAGAAGGCTCTTCTAGGAACTAGAACAAATGTACATCACTATTACAAGGTAGTAAGAATATGGTGGTACATGGGGAAAAAACAATTAATGTAATTTATGGACTATAGTTAACAGCAATATTGTAATATTATTGCATCAACATAAAAGAAGGAACTGGGGGGAGAAATAAATAAATAAATAAATCTTAAAAAAAAAAAAAAAAAAGAAGGTACTATATCAATGTTAAGGGTCAAAAATAGAGGGGAACTTCCGAGAAGATGGTGGACGAGTAAGACATGGGAATCTCTTCTCCAGAAAAATAGCTAGAAGACAGGCTGAAACAGCCCCGAAAAAGATCTTCTAGGGTTTAGGACAGCAGGTGAAGGCTGCACACCACCCAGAGGAGAGAGGGACAAAAGAGGGAAATCACGATGACAGAACCATGAGTTGGAACCAGCAGCGTCTGCTGCTGCTGGCACCCTCCTCGACACTCTTTAGAATTCTGGGGCCTCTGGGCCTGTGACTACAGACAAAGGGGCCTCCAGGGATCTACCACTCCAGGAAAGGGGAGAGAGAGGGACACAGCCAAAGGCTGACTCTGGTTCTGATCCGCAAATTTGGGCTGCAGAGCCCCATGGACCCTTCCACACGTTGGTTTGCCCTGGGAGCCTACGAAGGACTGGAGAAATCCCACCCTCCCAATCTCCCTCGCTTCTACCCTGGACTAATTGTTGAGGACTCCAAAGGAGAAGTGAGAGAGAGCCTGGGGCTGACTAGGCTTTTGACTCGCAGGTTTGGTCTGCTGTGTCCCAAAAGCCCTTCCAGGCCGGGTGGGGCTACGCCATTGTTTGCCTTGGAGCCTACAAGGGGCAAAGATAGACAATCCTCCCAATCTCCTGCTCTACTAACAGGGACAGATTGTTGAGGACTCAGGGGGGAGTGGAAATATTTCCTAGCTGGGAAAAGGGAGGGGGCTGCCAGAGAAGACTGGAAAACTGTCTCAGAAAGTTTCAATTACAAGGCTCTTAGCCCCCAGACAGGAAGCTCTATCACATTGATCCAGTCTGTGTCACAACAAATACACTCCCACCAGGCATTGAATTGAGAGCTGCCAAAGAGCACCATCTCCTGGCAGACCAAGGAAGTGCACATAAGAAAATTAAAAATAAGTAGGAGACGGTTTTCCTTGCCTCTATAGTCTCCTTGCCCAAGGCCCTAGGAAGTGACTCTACAACCAATTACTGGGTCCAGTGTCCAGTCTTGAGCAATCAGCAGGACAATCCTAACAATCCAGGTTGAACCCAAAATCAAAGAGCTGTGGTAACTCACAGCCTCCTGCCACCAAATCCCTATAAAAGAAAAAGATATTGAGCATCTGAGTAAACTACATCCTAACCAGATGCCTAAACACCAGCAAAAAATTATGAGCCATACTAAGAAAATAAACATGGCCCAAGAAAAGGAATACATCAAAGTCCCAGAAGATATTGTTGATTTAAAAAAAAATTTATATGTATCCATTTAATTGACAAATGTATATATTTATTCATCTGTGTTTACTTTTTAGTTTTTAACTGTTTATATTTTCAATTATTTATTTATTTATTTATTTTTTTTAAGATTTTATTTATTTATCCATTTATCCCCCCCTTGCTGCTCGCGCTCGCTGGGTCAGCTAACACGCCATGCGGGCAGGCTTGCCTTCACCAGGAGGCCCCGGGAACCAAACCCGGGGCCTCCCATATGGTAAACGGGAGCCCTACTGATTGAGCCACAGCCGCAAACGATCACGTACAAGGGATGTCCAGTAAGACTTACTGCAGATTTCCCTTCAGAAACCATGGAGGCAAGAAGACAGTGGTATGATACAAATAAGAAACTGAAAGAGAAAAATTGCCAGCCGAGAATTCTTTTATTTATTTATTTATTTATTTTTACTTTTTTATTTTACCGGGAGGTCCTGGGGATCGAACCCGGGTCCCTCCATATGGGAGACGGACGCCCAACCATTTAAGCCACATCCGTCACCCGCCGAGAATTCTTTATCCAGCAAAACTGTCCTTCAAATATGAAGGTGAGCATAAAATATTCACAAACAAACAGAAACTAAGAGAGTTTGCAAAAAAGAATCCACCTTTGCAAGAAATATTAAAGGAAGCCTTAGAACCTGAAAGAAAAAGACAGGAGAGAGAGGCTTGGAGGAGAGTATAGAAGAAAGAAAAGCAGAAAAGATAACCAAAAGAGTGAAAAGAGAGACAAAAACAAGATGACATATGAAAAAAAAAGAATAAAATGGAGGAAATAAATAGTGCATTTTCAGTAATATCATTGAATGTGAATGGATTAAACTCCCCAATCAAAAGATACAGGTTGACAGAATGGATAAAAAAACATGAGCCATCCATATGCTGCTTACAAGAAACTCATCTCAGACCCAGGGATACAAACCAGCTGAAAGTAAAAGGTTGGAAAAAGATACTCCACACGAATAGTAAACAGAAAAGAGCAGGGGTAGCTATACTAATATCAGACAAAACAGACTTCAAGTGCAAAAAAGTGATAAGAGATGCGGAAGGCCATTATATATTAATAAAAGGGACGATCACCAGGAAGATATAACAGTCATAAATATTTATGCACCTAACCAGGATGCCCCAAAATATATGAGACAAACTCTGGCAAAACTGAAGGGAGAAATAGACATTTCTACAACAATCGTTGGAGACTTCACACCCCTCTCACATCATTAGATAGAACAACTAGACAGAAGATCAACAAGGAAACAGAGAACTTGAACAATAGGATAAACAAGTTAGACTTAACAGACATATACAGAACACTGCATCCAAACTCAGTGGGTTATACATTCCTCTCAAGTGCCCATGGATCTTTCTCCAGGATAACCACATGTTAGGTCACAATGAAGTTCTCAATAAATATAAAAAGACTGAAATTATACAAAGCACCTTCTCAGATCATAATGGAATGAAACTAGAAATCAATAATAGACAGGAAAAAAGGAAATTTGCAAATGTGTGGAGACTGAACAACACATTCCTAAATAATCGGTGGGTCAAAGAAGAAATTGCAAGTGAAATCAGTAAATATATTGAGACAAATGAAAATGAGAACACAACATATCAAAACTTATGGGATACAGCGAAGGCAGTCTGAGAGGGAAATTTATAGCCCTAAATGCCTATATTAAGAAACAAGAAAGAACTAAACTCAAAGATTTAACTGAGCAACTAGAGAAACTAGAAAAAGAACAGCAAACCAATCCCAAAGCAAGCAGAAGGAAAGAATTAATAAAAATTAGAGCAGACATTTTTGAAAATGGAACAGAAAAACAATAGAGAAAATCAACAAAACCAAAAGCTGGTTCTTTGAGAATATCAATAAAATTGACAAACCCTTCGCTAGACTAAAAAAGAGACAAAGAAAGAAGATGCAAATAAATACAATCAGAAATGAAAGGGGGGAAATTACAAATGACCGCACAGAAATAAAAGGAATCATAAGACGATATTATGAGAAACTATATGCCAACAAACTAGACAACCTAGATGAAATGGACAAATTTCTAGAAATGCACAACCAACCTACACTGACGCTATAAGAAATACAAGAACTTAACAAACCAATCACAATTAAGGAGATTGAATCCATCATCAAAAATCTCCCAGCAAAGAAAAGTCCAGGACCAGATGGTTTCATAGGTGAATTCTACCAAGCATTTCGAAAAGAATTAACACCAATCCTGTTTAAACTCTTCCGAAAAATTGAAGAGGAGGGAAAATTACCCAACACATTTTATGAAGCCAATATCACCCTAATTCCAAAGCCATATAAAGATTCTACAAGAAAATTACAGACCAATCTCTCTAATGAACATAGATGCAAAAATTCTCAACAAAATACTTACAAATCCAATCCAACAGCATATCAAAAGGCTTATACATCACGACCAAGTGGGATTTATTCCTGGTATGCAAGGCTGGTTCAACATAAGAAAATCAACCAATGTAATACACCACATTAACAAATTGAAGGGAAAAAAACACATAATCATCTCAATAGATGCAGAAAAGGCATTCGACAAAATCCAACATCCTTTTTTGATAAAAACACTTCACGAGATAGGATGAAAAGGAAAATTCCTCAATATGATAAAAGGCATATATGAAAAACCCACAGCCAACATCATACTCAATGGGGAAAGGTTGAAAGCTTTCCTTCTAAGACCAGGAACAAGACAAGGATGCCCACTGTCACCACTGTTATTCAACATTGTACTAGAAGTTCTAGCTAGGGCAATTAGACAAGACAAAAAAATTAAAGGCGTCCAAATAGGAAAAGAGGAAGTAAAACACTCACTGTTTTCGGATGACATAATCCTGTATTTAGAAAATCCTGAAGTATCCACAACAAAGCTACTTGAACTAATAAATGAGTTCAGCAAAGTGGCAGGATACAAGATCAACACGGAAAATCAGTGATGTCTTTGTACACTAGTACTGAACAACCTGAGGAGGAAATCAGGGGGGAAATTCCATTTTCAATAGCAACAAAAAGATTCAAATACCTAGGAGTTAATTTAACCAAAGAAGTACAGGACCCATATGCAGAAAACTACAAAACAATGCTAAAAGAAAATTTAAAAGACCTAAACAAATGGAAAGACATTCTCTGTTCATGGATTGGATGAATAAATATTGTGAAGATGTCAATCTTGCCCAAACTGATTTATAGATTCAATGCAATACCATGGATTGGAAGAATAAATATCGTGAAGATGTCAATCTTGCCCACACTGATTTATAGATTCAATGCAATACCAATCAAAACCCCAACAGCTTACTTTGCAGAATTAGAGAAGGCAATTACCAAATTCATCTGGAAAGGTAAGTGCACCCGAATAGCCAAAAGCATTCTAAAAAAGAAGAGCAAATGGGAGGAACTTCGCTGCCTGACCTTTAAACATATTATAAAGCTACAGTGGTCAAAACAGCATGGTGCTGGCATAAAGACAGACACATCGATCAGTGGAATAGAATTGAGAAGCCAGAAATATACCCTCACCTATACAGTCAAATGGTTTTTTTTTTTTTTTTTTTTTTTTTTTAAATATTTT